>CM068953.1:200780049-200825278 GCA_035128595.1 Eptatretus atami
ATTATTAAATTATCATAATCTAAAAGGTTGTGAGTAAGGATCATCTTCAAAAGCAAGCACGTTTTTCCACATCCACTTGAACCAACTATTAGACATCTTAAATAATTTGGAAGATTTTTATGATTGTCAAATTTTTTCTTATTCTCACAAACAGGTCAAAAAAATCATTGATTTATATATTTATAAAATATGTTATTTAAAATTTTATAGGCTTTTTTTGAATCATTGTTTTATCCTGAGTTCAGATTTAATTTTAAGATAATCCATTATTTTATTTATACAATTTCTTGTGTTGATATTTCCCTGAAAATGACTGTCATGAAAAATAAATATCATCAATCCATTAAACATTTAATTGTCCTCATTTTTTCAGTCTCTTCTCTTGTAAGAAAAGGTGTATTATCATCCTCATACTTAACATTCATTTCTCTTGTTAATCTTGTAAAATAATTCATTTTTGGTGTAATTTTGAAACAGTTATGTTCTTTTTTATATTTATATTATCATTAATGAGAAGAAAATCACAGAATATACATTGTTTATCGGCTTTTGACTCTGTGTTTAATCCAACTCTATCACACGCAGGACAATTCTCAAATTTGTACAATGGAGTATTGGGGAATTCAAGAGGTTCAAGATCTGGTATACTATTCATATTTATGTGCAGAAATTTTATTTCAAAGAAAATTCGTCTTTGGAATGATCTTCAGTACTTTCATTGGTGATTTCATGATCATCTATAAAACTATTTTCATAACTATCGTTTGAACACAAACTCTCGGTATCATAACTGTCTTCTGTTCCAATACAGATACTATCATCACTATCATAATCTTCAAAATCTTCACTTGAATAATGACTCGTGTTTAATTGGCAGAAAAAAAACATTTCCCTCTATCTTCATATCGTGTTTTTTTAATAAACAGATTCAACTACGACATTTTTTATATTCAAGGTAATTTTAAAAAGTCCTTAACTACGACTGAGTGAAATGTCATTTCACCTGAAATATTTACATCCTTTATTTCATCATGATTTACATATTTTGGTGGTTGAAAAAAATACAAATTTCTCCTTTCTTATTGCTGATGGTTTTATCTTCTCTTTCTCAAGCTTCATCCATAAGTTTTTTCTTTTTTGATACTTTTTCTTGTTTCATTGCTTTTTGTGGTTTTGAATATATTGCTAGAAGGATAGGATAAACTTTTGTTGGAGTGATTTTAATTGATGTTCTTCCGGATATACTAAAAGCCTTTCCACTGGAGGAATATGAAGAACTCATATTTTCAATCAAAATAGTTTTTATCCAATAGTTGTTATATTTTTCTTCATTCATTTTTACGTCCTTGACATGTTTCTCAGAATATTTTACAAATGTAGAGATTGAATGAAACGAGTATTTTGTGTTTTGATACATTGTATTTGGGAAGTTAAAATAATTTGTGGGTAAAATGGTTTTAAGGACAGATTCACCTATACATTGAATGGAATTTTCATCAAGAAAATTTTAGTTGAAACGAAAAGTGTCTCTAAATTACCGTGAGATTTTCATCAAGAAAATTTTATTTTAGCATAAGTTTTTCTCTATAAACATGGTGAATACAACATACTGCCACATTTCGAGTCATGAATATAAATGTTAGAAAAACCACCATCAAACCAACAAACACATATGCAATCTTTTCAAACAAGTATCTCCATTTGAACGAGAATCAAAACATTGTGATGTCTGTTCTAAGGATGTCTTGAAAGAGAGTGAGAAGAAACACCTTCAATCACAAAAACACGTTAAGAACATTCAGAGAAAGTTGAAGAGAAATAAAAAGAAAACTGGATTAGAAAGGGATGTCAATGAGTCAAAACCATTTGAAATAACAACAATTCAAAGATGTTTTAAAGATCAGATAAAGTAAAACTTATAAGATTTAACATTAGTATAAGATCAATTTGGGAAGCGATTCATATCTCAAATGATTCAATTATCAAGATGATAATACATATATAATTATATATACATATTATATTATATTATATATATATATATATATATATATATGTATGTATTTAATCTTGATAATGATCATTTGTTATATATATATATATATATATATATATATATATAATATATATATATATACATATATATATATATATGTTTATTATATATATACTGTATATATATATATATATATATATATATATTATATATACTGTATATATATATACTGTATATATATACTGTATATATATATATATATATATATATATATATATATATATATATATATATATATAAACAACAGGCTCAAACAACTATCACATACATACATGTTATAATATATATATATATAATATATATTATAATATATATATATATATATATATATATATATATATATATCCTCATACTTAACTTAACCGGTGTGTAGTGTATATATATATAATATATATATATATATATATATATATTATATATATATATATATATATATATATATATATATAACACTACCGTCTAAAGTTTTAGAACACCCACATTTTTCCAGTTTTTACTGAAATTTAAGAAGTTCAAGTCCAATGAATAACCTGAAATGGTTCAAAGCGAAGAGGTAAACTGCCAGAGGTTAAAAAAAACAAAGTTTAGGTTACTAAAAACTGAAAAATAATGTAAATTTCAGAGTTTATAAATTTATAATATATATATATATATATATTATATATTATATATATATATATATATATATATATATATATATATATATATATATATATATATATATATATATATATATATATATATATATATATATATACATGAATATATACAAGGCGACCTCGTGAACCCGTTGGGTTCCTGTTGTGACAGTGGTTGATAAAGAAATCATTTCTAAAAAAAAAAGATAGCTCCAGCGAACTATACCATTGAAGTTGTTGGCAATGATCAAGTAATCGTGGAGAACTTGGCTGAATCGAAATTTTTTTTTTAATAATTTTTTTTGTTGCCGATTTAAACGAAACTTGATATTGCCATCAATGTAGAAAAAAACAAACGGAGAAAAGAAAGTCGAATAAATTATTGTGCGTAATCTTCTCAACACAATTTTATTATGAATGAACAGGAAGTATTAGATCAAAATGGTGATGTTTATTTTATTTCTTAAAATTTATCGTTATTTGTCTTTACTAAATGTTTGAGATTTTAAAATAAATCATTTCAAGAAAAAAAAAGATAGTTCCTGCGAACTATACCGCTAGGTTGTTTGCATTGATCAAATTCTTCCCAAAGATTACTTGACTGAATCCGGAATTGATTTTTTAATAATTTTTTTCATTGCCCGATTTAACGAAACTTGATACTGCACACTGCAGGAAATTTGAGTTATGTGGCCCTTAAATTTTGTGCTATCTTGTATCATTTGGCTGTATTTCAGGACATACATACATACATATATACAACATGAGAGTTTATTAACATATAGAAGATATATATATATATATATATATATATATATATGTATATATATGTATATATATGTATATTATATTATATATACTAGCATGTATTGCTACCAATTGCTTCACCCTGCTGGTTCGCTTCACGTGCACTTGCTAAAAATACAAACAAGGCTGACATTAAGTGAATAACAAAGATGCATGCACTGTACTGAGGTATTCATAAAGTAAGATAAATGAGATCATTATGAGAGTCCAAGATACACCAAATAATACATTGATGTGTAAATTGAAGAAAAAAAAGTCTTTGATTTCTGATATGTGAAACACCCTGCAACCCATACCAACAGAAATCAGACTTTTGGAACTTCAGCCGTATTTTCCATTCAATCATAATATAACTTTATTGAAAAAAGTTATTCAAAGGTAGGTGGTCCGATATTGAAAGTTTCATGTCAAATGCTCAAGCGATGAATAAATTTAAAAGAGAATACAGGTGAAATTGAGGGGATGTGGATGGGGGTGGTGGGGGGGGGTGGAGGGGCGTGTTGAAGTGAGGGCCTCGTTTGACAATCCGCAACATGGTCAAGCATGGTTGTCATGCCTATTACTAGTTAATATATTTTTTTTAATGTATATATGTATATATTATTATATATATATATATATATATATATTATATATATTATATATATATATATATATATATACATACATGCATAATGAAAGAAATGACTGGCATGATTTTGAATATTGTATCTCATTCGTATATCTTTTTGAATCTGCTTGTATAACAAATGAAAATTGATAATAAAAAAATCTGAACGCATTGATACAGAATATGAAAGCATGCTCTGTTGAACTTCCTTTCGAGTACACCAAAAAGACAACAATGCAATCCAATGAGGAACATTATTGACTTTTTCGAAATACAAACGTGGCAAAAAAAGTTAATTTGAATGCCTAAAGATGGCCAACTTCAGATATCATTTTATTAAATTCTAGACCAGAAACAGAATATTTTTTAACATACTTCATCCATATGCTTTTAAGCATACCTCAGGAAGAAAGGAATACACCGAATATTCCCGAATTGCTCCAATGAGTGCACGAGGTCCACATTCATCGATTCCACTTGTAACAAAGTTTGGTCCCAGAATTTGTAAAGCTGTTCGTGTTTCCTGTTGACCGGAGTAACAAAAATCATACATATCATACCTCAGTGTTGCGTTGGGCAATAACAATGGGTTTTTGTTAATTTCTTGAACAGAAAACACCATCGCCATTAACCATCGAAGAACCCTAGCATAGAGTCTGCAAGAAAAGAACATGACAATGTGGTATTATTACCCCACACACGCGAAGTGAAAAGTGGGATTAAGCAATTGGTTCATGTCTGCCCATCCATCTGTCATCACTTTATGATCATCAATTTGTGAATGAGGAACAATGTTTTTAAGTCAAATGTTAGATTTTCATCATGAATCAGAACATGAGTAGAAAGTCAAGTCTGTCTTCTTATCTTTCCTTGGTTAGAATTCATTCTGATTGCACATGAGCAGAGAGGAGTGACATAATATTTTTACTCAATCTGTCAGCCTGACAGTCAAATATATTGGAAAATCATTTCAAACAGAAAACTTAATTTTTTTTATGAGCTTTATAAGGGACACAAACAACAGGCTCAAACAACTAATGTAACATGTTAGATAGGATAGTGTAATAGCCACTGGAAAAATGGCGGTAAAACCTAGAATGAATTTATTTATATGACTTTAAACCTCTTTAAAATGATTATATGCTTGAAGTCTTTATAAAACAAATCTCCTTCATAATATTTACCAGAACCAAGCAATATCTCGATATATAGAGTGCCTTCAAAAAGTATTCACACCCCTTGACTTTTTACATTTTGTTGTGTTGTCGCCTTAATTTAAAATGGATTAAATTTATAAAAAAGATTGTCACCGATCTACACAAAATATCCATAATGACAAAGGGAAAACATATTTTTAGATTTTTTACCACATGCTCGTGAAGCGAACAGTGGAGTTAAGCAATTAGTCACGTGCGTACGTAGAACGTACGTGTTTGCATTTTCTTATTCCCTTTTCGCTGAAACTGCTTTTTTTTTTTCCAAACAAATTTTTCTCCAAAGACTGAAACTTGGCTCCTATCCCCTGGAGAATAAGTGTGATTTTTATGACATCATAAGTGGCTTAATTATGACGTCATAATTGCAGTCGTAGAACGCTACATCCGATGAGTAGGAAACTTTTTGAGGGTCATCTCGTGATTAATTAGTCAACAGAAAAAATGATGACGACATCAGTCACATGGTTCGGCAGCCTTGTTTTTTTTTGTTTTTTTTAACTTCCAAAATCTTCTTCGAAATGGCTGAACAGATTGAGGTGAAACTTCTCCAGGTATAACCATGAAGAACAAAAAGTTCCCCAACTTTGACATCAGAGGTCACATGGTTTGGCAGCCTTATTGGATTTACCTTAAAACCTTTTAAAATCTTGTCCAGAAAGGCTGGGCAGATCGAGGGGAAGCTTCACACACATGTTCCCCAAGCCTTGGGCATACCAGGGAGTTCAGAAATAATTGATCGGTCACATGGATTGTCAGCAATATTGTATTTAAGGAAAAATATATTTTTTAATTCTCTCTCTTGATCCGCTTCATGGATCGAAGTGGTACTTCAAAATTATGATCTCGTAGTGATGGTGAATATATGTTATAAATTTCAACCTGATCGAATGCATGGTCTTGCTGACAGAATTCTTTAATTATTTGAGTGGGGTTCTTTTTTATTTATTAATTTATATCTTTAACAAGGCTCAATTATTTGCACCTTGATGGATTTTAGGGTATAGGAGTAGCAGCTGAAACTTGAATTCTATCCAAGTTTCTCATGATGACTTCATATTTGCTTTTTGCTTGTTCTCGTTCTTTCAGATGACTCCAATGCAGTACCTATTGTATTTGGTCTTCTGTTTAATTTGAATCTCATTTTTTATAAATCCCATTCTGAATTCAACTGAATAAAGAAGTTGTAATGGGTCAGACATGCTAATGACTCAACATTACATTCATCCATGCCTTTCCCATCTGCCCCATCTTCTGTCACTCGATCTACATCTCGTTTCATCACAGCCACCTCTTTAAATTCGGATTTGGACAAGATCTCCCAGTGGGCAAATGTAATCAAGTTAAGATTACTGCTTCAAAAACTAAATTTCTTCTCATCTCTTTCTCTCTAAAACTCCTCTCAACTCTACAATTTCCTATGAAAGCTCTATAAATACACCATGTGATACAATAAACGTAATAGGTATTACTCCAACTTCAAATTTATCCTGGAACCCACACATTATGCAAATAGCTAAGTCTGCCTCGAAGAAATTAGGAGTCCATTTCAGATGTCGAAGATTCTTATCCTCTGAAAAGTTGCTCCAACTATTTCAAGGATTGATTCGTCCTTGTATCGAGTACTGCTCTCACATCTGGTGAGGTTCCAGCTCCACATACTTACTGGACAGAATTAAATCCAAAGTTATTCGACTTGTCAACTCTACCAATTTGACCTCAAAACTATACCCGCTCAAATCATGCCGCAAAGTAGGCTCTCTTTGTCTTTTCTGCAGATATGACTTCGGTTTCTGCTCGCAAGAACTTTCTGCTTGTGTACCAACACCGTTACTGAGACCAAGGAATACTCACCAAGCCACATCACATGATTATTGTGTGGCCCATACCAACTCAAGTGTGGGCCGTTACGATGTTTGTTTCTTCCCCTGCACTCCTAAACTCAGGAACTCTTTACCTTCTCACGGCTTTCCAAACACTTATGACCTTCCACTTTTCAAAAAGCAGATTTTTTTACTATGTCCAAAATCTGAGACTATTCTCTCTTTCCTTACTTTTCTATCAATGCACTTCTTTTATTTAAGGCTTGGCCTTGATGAGGACTATTTAGTCCATGACAGAAGGCTTCAACATTAAAAAAAATCAAAGGTTTCGATCAAAGTGCCCCTTAGAACCCGATCATCACTGCCAGCAGTTATCAAGTGGCAGTTCTAGTGTTAAGAGCATGCATCGAAAAACGTTCAACAGATGAAATTGAAACTTTACCACATATTACATGACCATTTGATACAACGCATATTACATGGATGATGCACACACCGTCAGAACTTATATGCTTAAATAAATAAGCCTAATGCCCAGAAACAATGTCACTTCCTCACATTAGAAATTAGAACCATTGTAATCGGTTCAGCCTTTATTGTGCTCAGCTGGTGATAAAAAAACGAAGAATAAGAAGTACAATTTGACGTTTTAACAATCTCCCGAATTATACTTTATCAATCTATTCTGGCATCTTTATCAACCTTGGAAGTTATGAAAACACTCGAAAGAGAATAAAAGCTACTTTGTAAAGACTAATGAATGAACTCTATAGCAGACTTTTCAAAGTATAAGTTGTCGACATTTACTTCAGAAGTTTAGGTCGATGCAATTACAAATTTCCCGCCAGAAGAGTTGGCTTGCACCAAGTCCTTCTCACTACTACATGGGGTAGGTATTCTCGGAATACCATCTAGTTTACAAATTAATTAAAAATGAAGAGCTGAAATGTCTTGCATCAATAAGTATTGAACTCCAAACTCCAAATTAAACTCAGGTCCACCCAATTTCCTTTGATCATCCTTGAGATGTCTCTTCCACTTCATCGGAGTCCACCTCGAACCATTTCAATTGATTGAACATGATTAAAAAGAAACACATCTTTCGATATAAGGTCCCACAGTTGACGGTGAATGTCAAAGCAGAAACTCTACCATGAAGTCCAAGGAACTGTCTGTAGAACTCCCAGATAGAATTGTGAAGAGGCAAAGATCTAGGGAAGGGTTTAAAATAATTTATAGAGTGTTGAAAGTTCCCAAGAGCACAGTGAGCTCCATCATTAGGAAATGGAAAGAATAGGAACCACCCAGACTCTTCCTAGAACTGGCCATCTGACCAAACTGAGCAACTGAGCAAAAAGGACCTTGGTCAGAGAGGTAATCAAAAACCCAAAGACCACTCTGACAGAACTACAGAGTTCCTTGGCTGAGATAGGAGAACCTACAGGAAGGACAATGATCTCTGCAGCACTACACAAATCTCGGATTCATGGGAGAGTGGCCAGATGGAAGCCACTCCTGAGAAAAAGACACATGACAGCACACCTCAAGTTTGCAAAAAGGCACATGAAGGACTCTGATAGCATGAGGCAAAATATTCTGTGTTCTGATGAGATGAAAATTGAACTCTTTTGCCTGAATGTAAAGCACTACATCTGACAAAAACCGAACACAGCTCATCACCCATCTAACACCATCCCTACCGTGAAGCATGGCAGTGGCAGCATCATGCTATGGGGATGCTTTTCAGCGGCAGGGACTGGGAGACTTGTAAGAAGAGAGGGGACAATAAATGGAGTCAATTACAGGGAAATCCTTGAGGAGAACTTGCTTCAGAGTTCAAAAAGACCTTAGACTACATCGAAGATTTACCTCCCAGCAGGACAATGACCCCAAGCATACGGTCAAAGCAACACTGGAATGGCTTCACAACAAGAACGTGAAAGTCCTTGAGTGGCCCAGCCAAAGCCCAGACTTGAATCCCATTGAGAATCTGTTCGTAATGTATACCACATCATGGAAATGTTGATAAAAGTATGCTCTGTGGAAAAGTGAACTTAAATTAAATAAGTTTGTTTAAGGCTGATGTTGGCTTTGTGGTTAGGGTGGCTGGCTTGGGATCTTCAGGTCCTGAGTTTGAGCCCCTGTCAGCCATTGAATTAACACCAAGTATGGTTGAAGGACCTCCTTCTGAGGTCAGTAAAATGAGTACCAGCTAACTGAAAGCAGGGCTAACTGCATCAGTGGCACAGATGCACTCCCAGCAATGATGCACCCAGCAGCTTCAGGCTGCATACAAAATAATAATAATAACTCAAGAAAATAATACTTTATTTTATGTTCTTAATAACTCTTTTATTCATGAAAATAAATAGCTCGAAAAGAATGCACAAACATGATAATTAAGGGTACAGGTTGGACAAATTTTAAAGTTGAAGTCTCCAACCCAATTTTCCATATTACCCCTAAGTTTGTGGATTTGCAGTTCACCTCGATGTTCAACAATGTAACCCCCACGAACGGCAAGGCACTACTATATATATATACACACACACTGCACAGGTATCGTGCGTGCTCCGTGAACTCTCGAGTTTTATCCTGCAGTTCAGCTCTATTTACCGTCAACGTGATAAACCCATGACATTGATCATAGTTTGACAAGAATGGTAAAATCTCTGCAACGTGAAACAAGCAAAAAATAATTACTCCTTGATGTACTCTAAAACAGGTGGAACAACAAATAGATATAAAGCTTGCACATTATGAAAATGTGAAAGACATGAGTGGAAACTAGAATCACAGCGGAAGATGAAAGCTTACATTTTGCAGTCGTAAAACTCTGGCTCCATTTTAAAATCTCGAAAGTTCACACTGAAATCAAAATGCACGTGGAAAGCTCCAGCGAGAAGGATGGAAGAGCTTTTCAAATCGCTCTGCTTTGAACAGCATCGTCAGGTTCAGCACGTCCCCTGGATGTGGATAAAATGTAGAAAATATAAATGAGAGCCCATGTACATAAACATAATTTGGGATTTGCACTCCTGGATGTAATGAAACAAGACAGGTTCATTTTTCGACTAGCAAGAGGTCTAACAGCAATAAAAATGTTCTCTTATGATGTTTTATACTTTCGTAGGAAACATAATTGTGGTGGAAATACGTCGGTGATCCCATGTCAAACTACTGATGGGAAATTATTATTGCAGCAAAAACATGAATGGTCTTGAAAATTAAAACAGCAAAATGACTCAAAATGATTATTAATGAATTAAAATTGAATAGCAGAGGCAGGGAAGATTAACACTGAGAGTTACACTGTAGCTTTGCCTAATTGTGTAATTAAATCAGCAACAAAGAAAATTTCTGATTGAGGATCCTGTTGATGTTCTATTTCGATGTGTGTCTGTTTGACACCACCGCACCATCCAAATTATAGGACCTCTCGAGCTTACATTCGCGATTGTGCACTCCGTCTCATTTGAGAATTTTTTTTAAAAGTGCATTCTGGCTCGGTTTAAGATATAAAATACACAATCCAACTCAGTTAAAATCCGAGAAGGACACAGAACTGCACAATAAAAACAAACAATGAGCAATCAGAGATTGCAGACCCTCGCCAGGACTGCTATTGTGTGGCGCATTTTGTGTTGTGTACTGGTGTTTTAGAGAGACGTCATTAATGAGAGACATAATTAGAACTTCCACTTGATAACTGGCAGTGATGACCGGGTAACCAAGACATCCTGCTTTGATGCAAACCCGCTTTGACTGGACACCTGACCCCGACACATAATGTTTTTTAGATTGTTCTTCATTATTCAATTGAAACTACAATGGGATTAAAATGAAATTCAAATCAAATGGAAGACGATATCGGTACAGTGTTGCATTGGGGTCATCAGAAGGAAGCCAAACAAGCAAAAAGCAAAGATGATGTCATCAGGAGGAATCTGGATAGGATTTGCATTTCAGCCACTACTCCTCCACCGTCAAACCCATCCAGGCACAGCCAAATGAGCCTTATTTAAAATAAAAAATAGAAAAAACACACAGAAGCCATATCAAAAGAAAAAAAAATTCTGGCTGCCAGACCATGTGTCCAATCAGTTTGAAATTGAAAACCTTTTTTTTTTGTATACCTTGTCGAGGCTCATATGAGAGCGAACACACAAGTCCTTGAGTGGACTTCACCTGGTTTGAGTGGACTTCAGACTGTCGCCTGGTTTCAGAGATGACCTTGTGTCATTGCAATATAAGGTGAAGCAGTGAGCATTCGAGAGAAGCAGAGGAGGACTTGAGAGGTGAACCAGGGATCTAGCTCCAGCAGAGGTCGAGGCCCTCCCTTGGAGCGGCTGAGCATGGTCAAGTTCATTTTGCCAAAGCGAGCTTGCACGGCAGGTGAAGGGCTGTGACAGCTTCATGAGTCTTGTACCATTGGGCACAGGTTGACCACAGACCCTATCGTAACCCATTGCACCTTCGCGGGTGTGAGGGTTCTTCCTGCTGGTGGACTGGATGAGATCAGGAGGAACCAACGAAACGCTCTGGGTGCCATCCACATTGACATTCCACGCCAACCACTTCTGTGGGCATCTCACGTCAAAGTCACCCCTCCTTCGTCCTTATCACAGCACGGCATGGCCGGGATGCAGCATGAACCCTTACTGCAAGGAAATTCACCCCGGGGGCTCGCTCACCACACATGGCTGGCCTGTCACCAATTGCACATGAGCATCTATATGCTGTCAGGAGCCTGTATGCTTGTTACGACAGTGCAAGATAAAGACTGATTCACAGCAAATATCCTATAAAAGGGGTTGTATTAAAAACATTGTTGTAAGTTGCCTTTCTAAGAGTTGGGGGAGTATTCAAAACTGCAATGAAATATCTGTGTGTAACTTTGTGTAAGTTTTAAAAGCATTGATCAAGACTTGTATTCCTGTGGGGAATTTTACAGTTATTGGGGACTGATGAAGAATCACTGTGATGGAATTCTTATGGAATGATATTAGCACTTGAACCGGAGACAGTAGGAATTAATAAATTGCATTTTAAATCTCCTTCTGTGTTATGTTGTGTGTTGGTGTCACCTCTTGGTGATCCTATGATCCTGAGTTAAAATCCCACTTGGCTGTTGAATTAATACCAGGTGGGGTTGACTCTGCCTATCATCCTTTCAAGTTCAGCAAAATAAGTACCAGCTTGCTGGTACCCTGTGTTGGAGTGGCAACCCATCCAGGATTGTGCCCAATAGCCAAGGAGGCTGATTAGGCAGCAGCAACACTCTGCACAGAGTATGGAAACAATGGATAAATGGTGTCACCTTGTTGCCAATAGACAGTAAAGTTTTGAGTGATCGTGTTAATTAACTGCCACACTCCCCTCCGGGTACTTGTGGGGCACTCACCCCGATGCACAGAGGCCACGCATAACAATATATACAGGCAGCCCCTGACTTATGAACGGGTTACGTTCCTGAACTTTGTTCATAAGTCGAATTGTTCAGAACTCGAAAATTGCCTCGTTTTTTTCCATTCCTATACAGCATCGAGGCGAAAGGAACAGCTGTAACAAAGAATAGATATGGACAAAAAAAATAGGATCACCTGTCCTGAAGCTCACCTGGATCAGGAGCAGCAGTTACTCATGCCCTCCGCAGACCCTCTTAGACCCTGTTTTTTTTCATGTTGCGAACAAACTTTGGTACATCATGGGTGGTGAAGATTGTGATCATGTTCCATTGAAATAATATGTAGTTTCAGAGAAGTTAAAGTATTTGTGGACGGATGGATGGGTCATCCCATTAGCTCCCTGGAACTACATTATAGGTGAGCCTAAAAAAACGTTTTGCAGAGCTGGTCATGATTGACAGATTGTTAGACGAATTGTGGCGAGAGGTTGAAGGCATTCTAAAATAAGAGGCTAAAATCAATATCCCAAAAGCAAGCAAAAAGAAGAAGGTTAAATGGCTGTCAAAGAGACCATAAATATTGCAAACATAACCAAAGGGAAATCAAGAGAGGACATTAAGCGGCTAAATGTTGACTTCCATCAACAAGCGAGGAAATAAAAAGGTAAATATTGAAAAGAAGTATGCAGAGAGATAGAAAGTGAAAACAGTGTGTAAAACAGATCACAGCAAAGTTTAGGTTGAGGAAGAGTAGAAGAGGAAAAGATCTGACAAAGGAAACAGGTGAAAGAAAAGATGGAAGCACTATGCAGAAACTCCATAAAAATAACTAGAGAGCAATATGATAGCAAACTTCGAAGAAAGAGAATATGAGCAAGAACCAATAGTGATAGAATGTGTGATATACATAGATCCTTGAAAGAGCGGACAACTGGAAAAGCACCAGGAGCTGATTCAATTCCAATCAAACTCTTTCAGATAGTTAGGGAGGAAGCAATCAAAATTTTAACAGCTATCTGTACACAGATCTGGAGCAGGACTACATGTCCTAAAATATGGAAGCAGTCAGTGGAGATACTGGATACCACTGCCAAAGAAAGGAGGTGCAAGAGAATGTTCAAATAACCGAACTATTGCATTGATTTCAAATGCAAGTGAGATATTACTCAAGATGATTTAACACAGAATGGAAAACTTCATGAAGTGAAAAATGCCCATTGAGCAAGCAGTTTTCAGAAGAGGAAGAGGAAAAGGATCAAATCACAATTCTGGTGTGGATCATGGAAAAACCAAGGGGATATCAAAGGAAGGTGTGTCTCTGTTTTACAAATTACAGCAAAGCCTTTGATTGTGTTGATCATTAATTGATGTGGATCATGCTGAGGGGAATGGGGATGTCTGAACACCTGATGTGGCTGATAAGAATGCATGTCTGATGGGACTGTGCACTAAACAAAAAGCTATCAGTAAGAATAGGGCATTGAAAGACAGAATAGTTTGGAATTGTAAAAGGCATTGGACAGGTGCATTATCCCCCTTTTCTTTTTCAATCTTCATCATGAGTACATCAATAAGAAATCAAACGTGGATGACAGAGGCTGGATTCAGGATTGGAAGATGTAAGAACAATATAAGATATGCTCACAATATTGCTCTGTTCACAGAAAGTAAAGAGGACTTGATGAAACTGCTACAGATGGTGAGGAAGGAAAGTGAAAAAGGTGAACTTTATTTAAACCTAAAACAGACAAAACTTTTCAATTGAGAAGATCGAAGTGTTCAGATTGGGCGATGATCAAGTGGTAATAATGGAAAATTTCATCTTCCTGGGTTGTTGGATTAGAGTGAGTGGAGAATGTGGAGGATAAATTAATAGAGAGCTCGCATTGGAGTGAACCGCAATGTCAAGATGGACAAATATTTGGGAAGACAAAGATGTGGAAAGACAAACTAAGAGGAGGTTGGTGAATGCTCTGGTATTTCCAGTTGCAATGTATGGATGTGAGTCGTGAAAAGCAAATAAGAAAGAAAGGAATAAGATTGACAGTTTTGAAATGTTGTGTTGGAGACAAATGTTAAAAATTATTTTGAATGCAAGAAGAACTAAAACAGCACTCGGTAGAGTGTATACCTCTGCCAGGCTGAACAGTTTACATTTTGTATCCGAGTGATAGGCCAGAACTGCATCCGGACCTGAACCAAAATCTAATCAGCTTGTTATTGTCACCTACCTAACTTATCCACCGGGTTTTGTCAAAATCCGTAGAAATCCGATATGCAACAGAAAAAAATGACTAAAGAAACAATAAAGGCAACAAACCGACTGTACATGGACGATCTAAAACTCTTCACCCCAAATGATAAGAAATTGGCAGAGCAACTGAAACTAGTAAAGCAGTACTCGGAGGACATGCAAATGGA
Organism: Eptatretus atami; assembly: GCA_035128595.1. NCBI lineage: Eukaryota > Metazoa > Chordata > Myxini > Myxiniformes > Myxinidae > Eptatretus > Eptatretus atami. The sequence continues at coordinate 200,795,026 of CM068953.1, forward strand.
GTTTGGTCTTGACAAATGTGCCAAGTGCACATTTGTACAAGGAAAACCAAAAACAACAGACAACATCTCAATCGATCAAAGCATAACAATAGAGGAACTAAAATAACGAAGCATCCTACAAATACCTCGGAAGAGAAGAAGGCCCCAGGCACAACACAAAACAATGCGTGAAATTATAATCAGCAAAGAGTGCCTATGCAGAAATAGACTAATTCTGAAGTCATCACTCTATTCAAGAAATAAAACCAAAGTTATAAACCAACTTGCAGTCCCAATATAACTGTGGAAGTATAAACTGGCCACAATTGGAGATCAACAACTTAGACATCAAACAACGAAGCTTCTAACTATTCACAAGATGTGATACAAAAACCAATGCCCACTGAGGCTGCACTTACCGAAGTGAGAGGGAAGAGGTGGTCTGATGGAGCTTAACCAAGTAAACAGAATATCATGTGTCAGACTAGCGGAATATGTGAAGAGCTCAAAAGACTAGCGGATGTAATTTGTACACGAGCAAGAAAACAACAAACCAGAAAAGGGATCCTTTTTAATTTTATTATATTTTATTCTAATTATTTTGTATATACAATGTTGAGGCTCGTATAAGAGCTAACATACAAAATGTATAACAAGGGGAGCAGGAGACAAGAGAAGCACAAAACAGTGGGGAACAGAGATATTAGGAGATCTGTGGAAGGGAGAGGGATGGGCAGGGTACACGGGATAAACAAGATGGACACCACAGGGACTTTCAGGAAGGAAAGTAGGGAATTTGAAGAAGGTGGGTTTGGAGTGGATGAACGGGGGTAGAAAAGATCATGTTTTTGGATTTGGGAAGATAAGAGATAGTAGTGAACAGCTCTTTTGAATACCTATAGGGAAGAGTGGGATTGAAGAAAGTACGACAGTTTGTTCCAAAGGCAGGAAAAAAGAGGAATGAAAGAATGAAGGTGAAGGTGAGCAGTGATTCTTGATTTTGGTAGTTTTATCAGAAGGGAGTTGCTGGCAGACCTTGAGCACCCTTCGGAAATATGGGGGGGGGGTGACAAACCACAGATAGAGCGGGGGGTGAGGCCAGAGTCGAGAGGGTAGAAGACAGAAAGACCACCGACTGCATGTGGTGAGAGACTGAGAGATTCAAAGACAGCCTCACCACAGGAGATCCCAATGATCCTAAATGCCTTGGTTTTCACAGCGTGAAGCCGAGAAAGATGAGAGGCGGGAGCACCAGCCCAGATGGGAGAAAAGTACTCCATCAGGCTGGGGATGAAAGCGTTGTACATGGTCAGGAGTTCAAGTGTGCCAAATAAGGACTTTGCTTGCCAAAGAAGGATGCCCAGTCGGCGACTGGCTTTGGAGGCCAGCTTGGAAATCCTTAATCCATTGAGCAACAAATTTCCAAAGAGAGGTGCAAATGATGGATACGATACAGGAGAACAAAACAGAAAAAAACACAACCCCAATTATTACAAAGAAGAAAAAAAGAAGAAAACTAGAAAAATAAATATCAGCAGATATCCTCTGACAAATGGGAGAATGACAAAAGAGCAGGAAGATTTAAAAAAGAGCTTGAAAGGACAGGGATCGACAAGGAAGGTTCACTGGAATGGCTAACAAAGGTCAAATTCGTTGGGATGGAGAATGAGTCATCATCAATGCCAAAGACCAAGGACATTGCACTCATGCTTTTAAGAAAATGGTGGGATTGAGTCAATCAGCAAATGCACGTTTTGTCAGGAAGAAACAGAAAGTACCAGCCAGCTCCTTTTGGGGTGCAAAAAATTAATGTCGGAAAAGCTGTATACAGAAAGACATGACAACATCTACAGAGTAATCCCCTGGCACATCTGTAAACATTTCAACATCCTGGTCTCATAACAATCTTGGAAACAAACCAGAGCTGATCCTCAAAAATGAATAAGTAATGCTCACGTGTGATAAGATGATCCCATTAAGTGTGGACATGGCAAACAGATCATTGTGTCCATACATGGTGCTCATGCACAAAAAGGAAAAAACAGCATTGTTGATTAAGGTCTCAGTTCCAAATGACTTCAGGCTAAATGCCACAGAAATTAGGAAAATTACCAAATACCAGGATCTAAAAAATGAGGTCGAGGATGTGGAAATTGATGAAAGCTGAAATTGTATAAGCGATAGTTGGAGCCACAGGAATGACTAACAAAACCCTTAATGAGCACTTAAAATCATTCCAGGGAACTTCACTCCAAACGACCTAAAAGTGGAGGCTGTCAGAGTTTCAGTGAAGATTCTGAAAAATGCCATCGCAATGAGGCTGTGACAACAAAACTTCACAGTTTGGTTCATGAATCACGATCCTTCACCAAAAAATAAGACATGGAAATTTTGAGTTCCCCTCCCACCTCCTGAAACCCGCAAATGGAGATAACATCCAACGGGTGTAAACATAACCTCCATCCACCTTCAGTGGCAGAGGTAACAAACAAATCAGTTCTTGAGGAAATAAGAACACCATGTATACTGAAACGCAAAAGAAACTTACCACTTGTTTGAAATGTAATAAAATTGTAAAAGTTCAAAATAAAACAAACCAACAATTGCTAATTGAAACATTGGCATTTTATTGATGACATGTCAAGTTTTTGACGAAGATACACCATCTCATAAGTTTGTTCTACATTACAGAACAGCACAGGGTGCAATGTCAGTCCCTTTTCAATAGCGTGTGTGGCCACCATTGTTTTGGATACAGGCAGTGCATCATCGGCACATACTGCCTACCAGCCTTTGGATGGATTGCTGCTGGATTCTGTCCCACTCAGTCCTCAATGTCTGAAGCCATCTGACTTAGGACCATCTGCCTGTCCTGCCTTGCAGTGGTGACTCTTGGCCTCCCTGATCGAGGTCTGTCATCTGCCGAGTTGTGGAGGGTGTCTCTGTCCACCAGGGCCGATATCGTCTGGTGTGAACAGCCAAGGCGACGTGCCACCTCACGGTAGCTCAATCCGCCTTGCAGTATGCCCAAGGCACACTGCCGTTGATCCCTTGACAATCGTGGCATGTTGATTGAAATGCCCATTTTGCACTGGCCTTTTTAAAGCCAATATCAAGACATCACGTGCAGCTCATTAAAATCATCCCATACCTCTTGGCTAATCACTCACTGACATTCAAAACGGCTGTTCAACAGCTGTGCTATGAAGTGACCATTGAAGGTTCAAGTGACCATCCGTGACCGTTTTGTCTGACAGTGAGGACACTATTGTTCACAAATAAGTTCACACATTTACTACACGCAGTGTTATTGTTGATATTTGAAGGTTTAAAAGGTGGTAAGTTTCTTTTGCGTTTCAGTATAGATTAGAAACACTGATGCTAAAACAGAAACTGTCATACTTTGGACACATCATATGAGCAGAAAACAAAGGTCTGGAGAAGTCAACCATGCTGGTTATGGTAGAGGAAAGAAGAGGAAGAGGCTTTATATCTGCTGGATGGATTTGGTGAAGACATCAACCAAGCTCTGTCTTCCAGAGCTTCAGGAAGCAGTGCATGCCAGGGATGTTTGGAGAAATCTGATCATGAATGTAACCAGATGGTGGCCATGATTTAATGGAAGTAGATAACTAGTTAGATAAGGGGCTTAATATCCTCCTGGTGCAATTTCAATCCTGGGTGTTCTCAAATGTGCAATGTTGGTGTCAATCACTCTCTTCCATCGATGACTTGAAACAGGTGGTGCACCACAAAGTTATGTTACAACCCTCTCTCCATTTTTGGAACCCATTTAACCCGAGTTTAAAAAGCCCAATTATGTACAAGCTACTGCGTTTCCTCCACTCGTCCACCTTTCTCGTTTTGTTTTGTTCTGTCTTCCCTTGTGAGTGTGAAACTGCTCTCCACCTGCACTATAGCCAGTATGTTGATTTTTACCCTCCATCACCTTGCTCTTCTGTACGCCAAAATCTAAATGAAGAAATATAAAACTAGGGTGATACGTCATTATTTTTTATTGGTGTGACAGTTATATTCATTCAATTTGAGTTAATCATGTAATAGCATTTGGGAAGAAAGATACAGCCAAGAGTACTATAAACCGTAGCGAGAATCGCAAAAATTTCAGTAACAAGAACAATCTTTCCCCTCGTGGTGAGATATGCGGGAATAAAGGAAAATAATATTAAAAGGAAAACCAACAAGCTGTAAATGATAAACTTAAGCTCCAGAGATACAGCATTTGCATTATTTATTTTTATTATTGATAACAAACAAATATTAATCAGCATTTTCAGGTAAATTAACGAACAAAGGGCCCATAATGGTGATTCTTCCTTACACTCCACAACAACGATTCCAGGATAAACGTCTGTGTTTCGATGAACCTGAATGTTGGAGAAAATGATCCAGGTGATGCTAAATAATAGCTGGGGCAAGATACTCAATGGCATCACAAGTACTCCTTGTTGAGAAAGAAACGTCCAGATTTGAGCTTGAGAGGAGCTTTCTGAAACAACAAATAATTATAATGATAATAATAATAAAAACATCAAATTACATACTGTGTATGTGCTGGCTGATTTGTACTTTAGCATGGTTGTCAAGAAAAATTCGGAGGTTTAGCACGACTGAAATGGAATGCAGCATCAATCAGAATCATGCATATTCGCCACTTTGGCAGCCTTTTTTATAACTTCTCATATGCCTTGCTCTCTCATGCTACAAATATATATATATATATATATATATATATATATTATATATATATATATATATATACACAGACCTTTCTCCTTACCACCGATCCAATATTATGTCATCAAAAGGAATTTGTGCGATCTCCGTGTCTCTTTCAGCATGGAAAGATCAAGGGAATTACGGTAACAAATGGTAAATGGACTTAGGGGAAACCCATCCCCCCTCTCTCCAGGATGCGGTTGCAACGTCAATCATAGACTAACTCTGCTCTAGCCAATGGAGCTCGAGGTGAAGATGATGAGCTGACCAATGGGCGTTCGGATTAACCGTGACTCATTACGGTTGATCCAATCAGTGTCTACCTTAGTGAGACTTGCAGAGAGAAGCACTCACCTTCACTTCCTCCTCACTTCACTTGCTGGATTTTGTACCCTGAATAGTGCAGCACGAAAAGCTTCGGTCACTATTATGTTGTGTTTGTTCCAACACACACACACACACACACACACACACACATACACACACTCACACACACACAAACACACACACATACACACACACACACCCAAAAGTATGTGGACACCTGCTCGTCCAACATCTCATTCCAAATTCCTGGTCATTAATATGGGATTGTCCCCCCCGCCCCTTTGCTGCTATAACAGTCTCCACTCTTCTGGGAAGGCTTTCCACTAGATGATGGAACATTCCTGTGGGGATTTGCTTCCATTTAGCTACAAGAGCATTAGTGAGGTTGGGCACTGATGTTGGGCGATTATGTCTGGCTCGCAGTCGGCATTCCAATTCATCCCAAAGGTGTTCGATGTGGTTGAGGTCAGGGCTCTGTGCTGATCAGTCAAGTTCTTCCACACCCATCTTTACAAACCATTTCTGTATGGACCTCGTTTTGTGCAGGTGGGCATTGTCATGCTGAAATGGGAAAGGGCATTCCCTAAACTGTTGCCACAAAGTTGGAAGCACAAAATCATCTGGAATGAAATTGTATGCTGTAGCATTATGATTTCCCTTCACTGGAACTAAGGGGCCGAGCCCGAACCATGAAAAACAGCCCCACACCATTATTCCTCCACCACACTTTGCAGTTGGCACGATGCATTCAGTCAGGTCACGTTCTCCTGGCATCCGCCAGACCTAGATTCGTCCATCGGATTGCCAGATGGTGAAGCGTGATTCATCACTCCAGAGAACATGTTTCCACTGCTCCACAGTTAAATGTCGGTGACCTTTATATCACTCCAGCTGACGCTTGGTGCATGGTGATCTTAGGCTTGTGTGCGGCTGCTCGGCCATGAAAACCGATTTCATAAAGCTCTCGACGAACACTGTTTGTGCTTGCATTGCTTCCAGTCAGTTTGGAACTCGATAGTGAATGTTGCAACAGACGACAGACTATTTTTCCACGCGACGCGCTTCAACACGTCGTGATCCCGTGCTGCGAGTGTGTGTGACCTAACACTTCACGGCTGAGCTGTTTTTGCTCGTAGACATTTCCACTTCACAATAACAGCACCTAGTTGACTGGGGAAGCTCTAGCAGGGCAGAAATTTTATGAATTGACTTGTTGGAAAGGTGGCATCCTATGACGGTGTCACGTTGAAAGTCATGGAGCTCTTCAGAATGGCCCATTCTACTGCTAATGTTTGTCAATGGAGATTGCATGGCTGTGTGCTTGATTTTATACACCTGTCAGCAATGGGTTTGGCTGAAATAGCCGAATCCACTAATTAGAAGGGGTGTCCGCATACTTTTGGCCACGTAGTGTATATACGAGCTGCATAAAGCAAGCAATAAATGTACACAAGTTAAACTCTTTTCTCTTTCAAACCCTACCTGAGTGTTTCCACAGTTGCAGACATTTACACGTATCACATGCATGAGAATGGCAATGCTAAACAGCTGCCAGAGATTAGACCTTAGATTCTGTAATGTACCTTTTTTGAAAATGTGAGTGATTTCTTTATACTCTTTTGAAGTATTGCACTTATTCATTTCCAATCATAGTTTTAATAATTGGAAAAACCCACCTTGAAAAGAGAGAACTTTGCAAAAGATTTTTCGAGCATAATAAGAAAGGACAACTGCCAAGCATAAGCATGTTGCGGATTCTCTAAACTGACAGGAAACTTCAGTGGGGCGTCCAAAGAATGATAAACTGTTCAAAAGAGTGAAAGAAAGAGCGAGCAACAGGAATGTTTCCAGTTTTATTTCAAAATCTTTTAAACCAGGTTTGTTCCTGTGATAAAAAAGGAGAGTTCCGATGACAAGATTTAGCATAAATCCCAACAATATAAAGGACAGAAGTGTGATTGCCAGAGAGTCTGAAAATGATAAATATTCTTCAGGCATTGGAAAACAATTGTCACCATGATCATTGGATGAGTAATGTATGGGGCAGCGATGGCACTCATATGAATCTGTGGATATGTTCACAGTGCAGTATTCATTATTGATATTTCACATTGTTTGATAACTGTATTTATAGGCAGAGGTTACAGCAACACAATTCAATTTCTGCATGTACCTGAATTATTTGAAAATTCTCTAACATTGCAAGGAACACATTTGAAACAGCAAAGAGGAAGGCCTGTTAAGGCAATGCGGCGTGTCCCAGGGTCACATTGTTCACTACACCTTGACTGTGGAACCTGTAAATGCACAGACAACAACCACACTTTGTGAATATGTCACAATAATTATCATAATTAGAAATGGACAGGAGAGAATAAACATTAAAATATATGTGGAAAAAATATGGGCCAAGACCAGGAATCAAGCGTTGGTCCTTTGGCATGGCAAACCATACCAGTGCTCTGCCATCTGAGCAACGCCATTCCTCCACATATAGAAATGCCACTCTCTTTCCCCCACTTCCGGGGTACTCGCTGCCAACCGTAGGAGCAGCAAGGGCCTGGTCACGAGAGGGTCTTCCCCCCGTGTGAGGAAAATTCCATCTATATATTACTAAAACTCTCATATTGTATATATGTATGGATGTATGTATGTATATTCCCGAAATACAGCCAAAAAGTACAGGATAGCCCAAAAATTTTAGGGTCATCTTATTCACCATTCTCCTGTGGTGTGCAGTATCAAGTTTCGTTCAAATCGGGCAACGAAAAAAATTATAAAAAAATCAATTCCCGATTCAGTCAAGTACTTTTCGGGAGTATTTGATCAATGCAAACAACCTCAGCAGTATAGTTCGCTGGAGCTATCTTATTTTTTTTTCTTGAAATGATTTATTTAAAAATCTCAAACATTTAGTATAGACAAAGAACGATTTATTTTTCAGCATAAAATAAACATCGCCATTTTGATCTAAAACTTCTGTGTCGTTCATTAATAAATAAAACTGTGTTTAGAAGATTACGCACAATAATTTCTTCGACTTTCTTTTCTCCGTTTTATTTTTTCACATTGACGTGCAGTATCAAGTTTCGTTCAAATGGGGCAATGAAAAAAATTAATATGGAATAGGCAAAGCCTAGAAGCGAATGTAGAATTCTTCTTACATTCGCTTCTGACTTTACAATAAAACTTGTTCACAACTGTATACTTGCCAACTATACCGTGGTACGTGTAAGCGCCGCACAGCTCATGATTTTGACGCAATTCCGGTTCCTTCGGCCTGGATTCGGGATCAGCGATCAAATAATGTAAATCACGATTAAAAATTATTTTTTGATGATGCGGAGATATCTTTATTAAAATTAACTTTGGGGAAAAAATAATTGAATAAATAAATAAATAAACGATCACTTCTGGTCAAGAATAAAAGAAATTAAAAGTTCCGGAAAGAGTTTCAAAATCACTCCCGGTAATGTTAAATACAAAATAAACACTTCCTGTCATGAAAAAAATCACTTTCGGAAGTATAAAATTTACTTTGGGAAAAAAATATGAATAAATAAATAAACACTTCCGGTCATGATCTCCCGGCATGCATCATTCCCATGACAAAAACGGAAACAAAATTAACAGAAGCAAAAAAAAACGGAAGCAAAATGGTCATAGCCAACGACACGGTTCACAATTGCCAGGGTATTGTGTGTTTTTGTTGTTTCCTATTCTCTCATGTGCACGCGTTAAGTAATATTCAAAGAAAAAAACTTAATCGTGTTTATACACCGCACAGCGTTTAACAACAACCGGAAGCAAAAGGTCATAGCTAACGACACGGATTCCAAATAGCTAGGGTATTGTGTTGTTGTTGTTGTTGTTGTTTCCTATTCTCTCATGTGCACGCGTTAAGTATGAAGCTCACTGCGTTCGCATATAAAAAATCAATTCTCGATTCAGTCAAGTATACATATTGCCCAACACTTTCCCAACATCTTTTCATCAATGTCAACAACCTCAGCGGTATAGTTCGCTAGAGCTATCTTTTTTTTTTTTGAAATGATTTTTTTATCAACCGCTGTCACAACGGGAACCCAACGGGTCACGGGTCGTCTGGTGTCCACGATTAATCACCACATGGGGTAGAGTAATATAAATAAGAAATGAACAGAAGAGAACAAACATCTTAAATATATGTGGAAAAATTATGGGACCAGACTGGTAATTGAACCAAAGTCCTCCAGAAACCCATACCAGTGCTCTGCCATCTGAGATATATGAGCAATCCTGATATGGGATTGGTGGCTTCATTGGACGTTTAACTGATGTTGACCAGATAATTTTTGTCTTTTTGACAGTCACTGGGACGAGGCCACTGTGTTGTGAGGTGACGCTTTGGTGTCGGACTGTGTCCATGGGGATCAGCGGAGTGCTTGGAGGAGGGGGAGGGGAAGGGGAGGAGGGAGGAGGAGGGAGGAGGAAGTTGGGAGTGTGAGTTGTAACTTTGGGGTTGTGATGGGAGGAAGTGAGGCTTGATGTAACATTTGTATTGCCTGGATGTTCCATGGATCCCTGCTGGTATCATAAATATCGTGTGTGTGTTGTGTGTGTTGTGTGTGTTGTGTGTGTGTGTGTGTGTGTGTGTGTGTGTGTGTGTGTGTGTGTGTGTGTGTGTGTGTGTGTGTGTGTGGTGGTGGTGTTGGCTTCGTGGTTTGGCTAGGGTACTGAGTTCAAGCCCCGTTGGCCACTAAATTAATGCACCAGGAATTAACTCAGCATGTCATCTTTCCGAGGTCGGTGAAATGAGTTCCAGTGTGTACTGGTAGAGGGGCACTGCATCAGCGACACAGTGTCGCGTTCTAAGAAATAATAGCTACCCCGGCAGCTTAGCTGCCATTCGCAAGAAGAAGAAGAAGAAGAAGATACATACATATATATATATATATATATATATATATATTATATATATATATATATATATATATAAATATGTTAATATATATGTTAATATATATATATTAACATACATATATATATATATATATATATTATATATATAATATATATATATATATATATATATATATATATATATATATATATATATATACAGTATATGATACTCACAGGGATCCATGGAATATCCAGGCAATGCAAAATGTTACATCAAGCTCTCACCTCCCCCATCACAACCCAAAGTTAACAACCCCTCACCTCTCAAACCCAACTCCTCAATCTTCCCCTCCTAACCCCAATGCTTCAATCCCCTCCCCACTCCAAGCCTTCAAATCCTCACACCCCACCACAACTCCTCAACCCCCCCCCCATCACAACCACTCGACCCTCCCACCCCAACTGAACAAAGAAACCATGATCAAAACAGCAACAGCATGACTCCCACATATCATGGCCATCACGGTCATCTGTACAATCCCATGAGATATGCAGAAACCCATTAAAATGCATCTCTGAAGTGATCATGAGGAGCCCAATTTTGCCAATAAACGAGCATAAACCAATGGCCACCTTCCTGATGTATAAATAAGTCACCAATTTACTTTGAGTGTTTGAGTCGTTTTGTTAGGACGGTGTCACATTATGGGGCGATCGCCAATTATATTTGTCCGATACCTGGGGTGCGTATCTTAGTGAATAAATCATGTAAATAAATACTTTGCTGTCATTTTTCCTCCCTGTTTACTTCTTAAATACCAGCAAATACAACCCTTCGCTTTGCTGACGGGAATATTAAGGGGGAGGAAGAAGGAGAGGATGGAGAGAAGGGAGGGAAAGGATGGAGGAGAGAAAGGATATCGAGACAGAGGTAGATACAGAGACAGAGACAGACAGAGAGACAGAGAGAGCAAGGAGCAAGGAGGAGTGGTGAGAAGGGGGAAGAGCGAAGAAGAGGGTGTGAGGGGAGAGACACCTCACCAAACGTTGCTATACACTCTGGGAGAGGTTGGGGTGGGAGCAAGGAAGAGGGGGGAAGTGGGGAGAGGGAAGGGTTTGGGATGTGGTAATTGTGAGGGGAGGCGTTCTCGACTTGCGTTTGGTAGTTGTACTTGTGGAGAACGGGGGAGGGTGTTATAGTGTGTGGGGGGGAGGGAGGGGGGTTAATACAGGATTGAACAAAATAGGGTACATTAAAAGAGCACGTTAATACAGCATGCAGAAACCACCAGGAGATGTCCATGGGGAGTGGAGAGGGACGGGGGTTTAGAGGGAGGTAAGCATGAGGGGAGGTTGAGGGAAGGCAGAGTGATGAGAAGAGAATGCGGTGTGAAGGGGAAGCGAAGGCAGAATGAGGGGAAGGAAGGGAAGGGAAGAGAAGGCAGAGCAAGGGGAGGAAAGGCAGAGTGAGGGGAGGGGAAGGGAATGGCAATAAAAAAATGCCCAAACAGCAATATTTTCTTTTAAACTGCTGAGTTCTATACAAAAATATAAAATAAAATAGGATCACCATCATGTTGACAAGTGAAAAAATGACAGGAGCATCATTATTGTCATTATGTAGGATGATAAAAAGTACCTGATTATTCTGAATATTCCAATTGATGGAACTCATGTTCAGTTGGAGCTGCATATTTGAAGGTTCTCTGGAGTCAAAAGAACCAACACTTTTGAATTGCACTCCCCCAGTGCTATCACGATGCCAGTTAATAATGTCATATCTTCCAGGAGGATCCCCATTTTCATCAAAAAACATCTCATGCCCCAAATTGTTCACAAACCTTACTTTTGTAATGTAGTATAACAGCTGAGGAAGAGGTAAAAATGTTCACACTGACTCATTAGTCACTTCACCAACAGAATGCGGACATTTGTCTTTTCACCTATGGATTATAAATACTGCACAAATAAAAAAATTAAAAGGAAGGAAGTGATTTTCATGCTGGAACTTTTGCATTAGAAGTTCAATTCAAAGCACAAATATTTGCTCTAAGTTCTATATCATCATCATCATCATCATCATCATCATCATCATCATCATCATCATATATTCTGTGCCAGTGTGTCCCTCTGTCCATCCGTCTGTCCCTCCCTCGGTCTGTCCATCTGGAAGGGGGTTCAAAATCAAATTGCCGCCATTTTGTTTGCTCAGTAAGTTTCTGCCTCTAGTTGTTGTTGTTGTAAAGCCCTACACAGTTCCCTTTTTTCAGTTATATTTTTTCAGTTCCCCAGACAGTTTTCCCCAAACAGAAGCCTGTGACATGGAGAAAGCCGATCGTTCTCAGAGTGACGTAGAGATCCCCCACATTCAGGATGGTGCACCACCGCCTTCACGATCAGGGCCGTGACAGAGTGAGCGAGAGTGAGACAAAAGAGGGAAAGGTCCGGTCCATGGGGACAATTTAGCACTGTGACTGTGACAATGCTTCCCTGACAAATCCGGGCAGCAGGAAAGAATGAGGAAGATTTGGCCCCTGACATGCATTGGGGGGTACAACCAACGCAAAGAGATGTCCTTGATTTTCTCTGCCTCTGGTGTACAGGAACCATGACAAGTTGCCTGTTTTGGTGCTGCAGTTAAGTCTGTGGGTCTATGTGTATATATTTGGAGAGTCGAGTGTTTCCTGAGAAGAATAAGGAAAGTGACGTTTTTGTGGGCCTTGGGTTTTGATTTTATGAATGTTTTAAAATTTTGCGTACTTTGAGGTCTCACAAAGCTAATCCCTTCTGGGCTAACCCACATACATACTGTACATACATGAGGAGCATATGCCATCGCATGTCACTACGTCCACTTTCCACTGGTACTCCAGCGGCCTCCATCTGGCCATCCTCCAAGCAGATGCTTGGCCAAACCCCATCTCTTCGGGACAGGACATTCCAGGCAACCAGCCTAAAGGACGGAATAACCAATCAGCTATCACCTAAGGTTAACCCGAGGAGACCACTATCTGAAGGATCACACCTCAGCACCACCCCGACACACACGAAAGTGTGTTTTTTGGAGTGAAGAGTTTTGTGGTAGACTGAGTCCAAATGCTGCCACCAACCTCCGAGGGAAGGTAACGCTTTGCAGAGATCAACAAAGGCTGCAAGCAGCCACGGCCGAAACTCTCGTTTGCGTTCAGTGAGGACCCGAAGGGCAAGGATACATTCAATCCTTGATCTCTTTGGTGTAAAGCCTAACTGCTCTGGGCACAGGTGCTCAAGCATATTGTGGAAAATCCTTCAATTGGCATGTATGTCATGCAATGAGTGCTGCTCTGACAGAACCTACAGAGCTGTTGATTAAGCTGTTGTTGGAAAGGAGGTTAGAGGAAGTCCAGGAGTCAGTGAAAAAGGATATCGAGTTGCCGGGAGAGGAATGGGAAGCGAAGGCAGAGAAACAAAGAAAATATGGAGAGGAGATTTGGCAACAGGAGTTGGACCATCGCAAAGTGATTTAGAACGGGAATACAAGGCTCGGGAGGAAGAGACAAGAATATTGAACAAGAACTTCTCGGAACAGGAATTCAAACTCATCAAGGAAAGGATGAAACAAGAATAGGAATGGGAGATTGGTGGACTGAAAGAAAAAGTGAGACTGGAGGGTGATGTGGGGTGGTAAAAAATAGTCCTTGTCATTTTGGGGGCACATGACTGTTGTTGTTGTCGTTGGTATGTGGAGGGGTTGTTTTTCCCTTTGGTGCACCAGGGCGTGGATAAGGAGAGTCATGTGACCCTCCCATGTTCCGGTGCTGTGTTGTGCTGTGTTGTGCCCGCGTCTGGATTAAACGTATTGTTCCCACTTCAGAGTCTTCGTCCCTGTTTATTGAATACATTACAATTGACGAGGTGGTCTTGTCACTGTTCAGAACTCATCTCATTTGTTTACTAACCGTTACAGTCTAAGTATGGACTCATTGCAATGATCATGGAGCACAAATTGAGCAGAGATCAATGATCCTTACATGGATACGACCTGACTGCCAAGTCTCTTCACTTGACTGTGCTCGGCATTGTATTCACCGCAGGCTTTCTTGGCCTTTCTGACGAGATCTATTGCAGGATCAAACTTATGACCCGGGGTTTTACATGTAATGAGTTGGTTTTGCATGTAAGGAGAACAGGTGACCTCATTTGACAATTGATCTTGTTCTTGTGAACTTGAGAAGATACTTTCCTCTTTGCCATTACTGTGAGGCAGGACAAGTGGACGTGCTGAACTACTGTAAACTAAAGGACAAGTCACGGCTCCCCGTGTGCCCTTCTCATCAATGATACAAGCCTTGTTTTGGCTTAACGGTTAAGATCATAGGGTCTTCAGTTTGAGCCCCTGTCCTTCCGTTGAAATAACACCAGGTGGGTTCACTCAGCCTGTCATCCTTCCAATATCGGCAAAATGAGTACAAGATTACTGGAAATTGGGCACTGCATCAACGGCACAACCACGCTTCCAGAAAAATGATGAAAACAGCAGGCACAGGCTGCATACGAAACAACACAAACGATATCTCATATGGCACCAATTACTGTTCCAAATTCAAACGGTAATAAACATGGAAATGGGATACTGCCCTCCAGCCAATGAAATAGGATGGAATACTCCATACCTAGAGGATTTGGCATCTGGGATGGACCTTTTTTTTGGCAGACCACCCCCACATGCCAGGTGGACTCTTCCTTTGCCCCCCCCCGTGGCGAATCCTTTCTTTGGCACCCCCCGCTGAGCAGACCCTTCCTTTGGCACACCCCCCTGCAAGGCAGACCCTTCCTCTACCACCCCCACAAGGTGGCCTCTTCCTTTGCCCCCCCCCCACCCTCCCCTAGATTAAATAATTAAAAAAATTAAATGCACAGGAAACATATCATGTTTGCAAGTAAAATTTCAAGGGGATAACAATGCTGTACCAGTCGGAAGCAAATTGAAAATATGAAAAATGCAGGACATAAAAAATTCAGCAAACAGGTAATACTACTTGGCATTGATAAAACAAAATCACATCTTCAACCACAGAGAAAACATCAGCAGGAAGTATTTTCAAAAAAGGTCACAGAAAATCCAGTGTCAAGGAACGTCCGGTGACTGCATGATATCATTTCCGTGGCGATGTTTTTCCTTCCCATTAACTATTTAATGGAGGACAACTTTTCAGAAGGCCTGCGAATACTGTACAGTAATGTAATTAACTTTTCATAACGAAAGGGTTAACCCGTAAAGCACATCGAGTGCCATCGTGGCCGAGACGTGTATGGTGTATGCAAATGAGTTTAAACAGATGTCTAACCAAAGAACGAATCATAACCTTTCTTACAATGCAAAATGAAAGCTTGCTTCTAATTGCTGATTATAAAGCTGATGGCACAAAAATGCATTTTGGGGATCATGCTTTATATTCTGTGGTTCACACTATTTTTTAATGAGGTTCTCCTATGAGTACCAGCAAAAAAGGTTTGGTACTCACACAAAAATAAATTTATCACCTTTGAGCATGCTCGTCTGCTTTCCCAATCACCACTCCGATTTTTAATGTGCCACTCAGCTTTGTGTGCATCTTACTCCTCTGTAAGCGCACTCTCAGAACGTTCACTCCAGCCGAGACACTCGATGGCACGTTCTCCTCAGAACTTTTTATTTTTTTATCTTTAAAGTTATAAACTTACAATATTGCTTATAAATTATATTGTTACAATTTATAAACTTAATTTTGTACACTTAAATTTTGAAATCACAGGATATCAGAATTATCATGGAAGAATTTGAGCTATTCTCAATGAGAAAACCTTCCATCAAAAGCCTCTGTTGTGCTGGAACGCTTTGGAGCTTTCTAAAGGTAAGGGACTATTCTGTACATTTATTACAGAAATAACTACGCCAAAGGACCTGCGTGTCATGAGTGCACATTTACAATAACGGTTTCTCAAAAGTGCAACAATATTATAATGTCACTTGCAACTAAAAGCATCGTTATGTCATCATACTAGTATTTCACCTCTCCCAATGTTGTATCGTAAAGTACTCCAAGAATGAGGAATCCAATATTCTCTGACGGTTTTATTCAACCGAACATCAGAACGTAACAAGCTTGGCACTGCACACCTCCTGACCTCTCACCCCAAACTCCTTCTTCCTCATCGCACCCTCTAGCGTCCAGTCTATGCAGAACACCACATATCCCCCTTTCTTTAACCACATGCATACTGCATCTCACTGGACAACAATAATATCAATTAACCCAAAGTTGAAATGTATAATTGCCACAGCATGGATTAACCATAAAACAAGTAGTAACAACATGACAACAGTTTAAATTTACTTCCTTTTCTTATTCTCAAAGGACTTTACATTACTTCACATAATCTTGAGTACAGATGCCAGGTTTCCTCCACGGCGTTTGTCGGTGTACACCGTTAGCTTGTTCTGCTTCTCTTGTACTCTGAACGCCGTGTCTTTGTGTGATGTTGTGTTGGGCTTTGGCATTTGCAAACCAGATACATGTAGCTTGGTGTGCATCTCTCTCCCATGAAGCAGTTCAGCAGGTGATCGTTGTGTTGCGGCAAGTCGAGTTGCCCGGTATGTTTGAAGAAAGTCCGTTGTAAATGTTTTCCAGTCTTTCCCCTCAATATGAGCAGTGAGCAAGCTTTCCTTTAAGCTTTTATTGAATCGCTCAATTTCCCCATTCGCTTGTGGATAGTACAATGCTGACGTCCTGTGGATAATGTCTTTCTCTTTCAGAAAGGTTTCAAATTCCTGAGATGTGAATTGTGAACCATTGTCAGATATCAACTCATTTGGGTTACCTTCTCTGCTAAAGACAGTTGATAGGAACTTGATCACTCATGGAAGTGACCTGGTAGGTGAAGGCAATTTCTGGCCATTTGCTAAAGTAATCAATGAGAGTGATAGCGAAACGACAATCCAGTGGTGCAGAATCAAAGGGCACCACAATGTCGATTGCCAATTTCTCCCAAGCGGCATCGGCATAAGGAACCGGCTGTAGTGGTGATACGTTTGTCACAGCTGTCTTGTCATGCTGCTGGCAAGTGATGCAAGACTTGATTGCGGATTCGTCGTGTGCATCCATTCCCTGCCACAAATACAGATATCTTCACCGCTGCTTTGTCCTCACTATGCCCTGATGCATATCATGCGCTAAATTGATGAAATGCGGCTGTAACACATCCTGGACAAGAAGGCGGTGAGTACCTCTCATCACACAGTCCTCTTGTCGTGACAGTTCAGTTTTCAATCTGAAGTAAGGATGGAGATCAGGATCCAGGCCTTTTGACATTTTCAGCCAGCGCTTTGTAAGTAATTCATGCAATTTTGTTTTAATAGGGCAGGAAATACATGCAGTTTTGAATTCTTCAGCTGTCACCGGAGTGAGGGTGGATGTGAGCATGACAACTTCAACATCATCCTTCAGACTGTGGTCTGAAGTAGGTAGTGCAAGGCAAGACAAGCAATCAGCTGTAACGTTTTCAAAGCCAGGCTTGTACTGAATGTCACAATTAAATGACAGAAGCCATGCGGACCATCTGGCTGTGCGCATTCCAGCTATTCCCAATCCTTTCGTGGAAAGCAGTGTAGTGAAAGGACTGTGGTCAGTGCATAAAGTGAAATGTCTACCCCAGAGATAAGTCCTCCACTTCTCTGTCACCCACACGCATCGAAGTGCTCCCTTTTCCCGCGTGGAATATTTTCTCTCCGATTCAGTCATCGTTCTAGATGTAAAAACGATAGTTTTCTCCATCGTGACAGCATTAATTTGCAACAGGACCACTCCAAGGCCATAATCGGAGGTGTCAGTTGTTACTATGGTGTATAGCTCTGGATCAAAGAGAGCGAGAGCTGGACGACTGACAATCAGTTCTTTAACCAAATCGAAACTTTGCTGTGCTGTGACTGACCAGGAGAAGGTGGATGGTCCCCGCAGTAATTCTCTCAGGGTTTCAACAACCGATGCATAGTTCGGGATTTACTTCGCCTACCATGACGTGAGCCCGAGAAAGTAGCGCAAGCTCTTCACGTCTTTCGGTGGGGGTGCTTCTGACACCGCAACAACATAAGGAGGGTCAGGTTTCAGTCCTGTGCGTGACACTACTTGTCCTAAAAATGACAGCTCTGTTTTTCTGAAGTGGCATTTTGAAAGGTTCAGTTTCAGTCCAGTTGCATTGATGCGTTGTCGCACCGCTCTGAGGTGTTTGTCATGTGCTTTGGGGGTCCCTCCAAAAACGATTATATCGTCAAGGTAACACCGAGCGCCCGGTTGATTTTTTAAAATGGCAGACATCATCCTCTGAAAACAGCTTGGTGCTAAAGCAAGCCTGGAAGGGATTCATTTGTAGTGAAACAGTCCCTCATGTGTAATGAAAGCAGTAAGGTCCCTGCTGTTCTCATGCACTACAACCTGGTGGTACACACTTTGCAGATCCAATGTGGAGAAAAGTGTGCCACATCGCAGCTCTGCAAACATTTTCTCCATATGCGGAAGAGGATATCCATTATCCAATATCCATCCATCACCACCGCTTTATTTGGTTCTCTTAAATTCACGCACAAACGAATCCCTCCGTTTTTCTTCATTGTCACGACAATTGGTGAAACCCACTCTGATGATTCGATTGGCTCAATTACATCCAGTTTAACGAGCTTTTTCAGTTCCTGTGAAACAGCATCTCTAACAGACAGAGGTAAATGGTGCAGGTTTTGCTGCACTGGAGACACATTGGGTCACAATTTACGAGATGAATAAATCCCTTTGCACAACCCAGGGTGCCATTCATGCTGTCACCTGTAACATTTGCGACTCGGGTTTGATTTGCAGTGCTTTGGGTGGTAGAAGTGATGCGACCATTCAGTAGTTGCATGTCAAGTGCAGCAATCAGGTCCCTGCTCAGAGTGGCAGTGCCTCTCCACACTATATACAATTCAGTGGGCACACAGTAATTCTCGAAAGTTACATCTGCTTGCAGGCAGCCACGCACAGGTATCAGATTTCTCAGGGAGCGAACCAGGTGTAGTTTTGGCTCAGTCAGTGACACATGATTGAAACATTGCAGGTAGACGGATTCGGGAAGTAATGACACTGCCGAGCCTGTATCTAACAGTAATTCAATGTCCATCGGCTCTCCCCTGGCAGCAGTAACTTGCACAGTGCAACTGATCTTATCAGCATCTCGAGCCCTATTGTCTACACTCAACACATTCACGTCACGGACATCCACTTCATGAACCTGTTTGGAGCCTCGGCATACTTTAGCAAAGTGTCCTCTCTTTTTGCAGCTGTTGCACTGGGCCTCCTTTGCTGGACATCCATGGTAGTTGGCTGTGTGACTTACAGATCCACATCTATCACACGTTTTCCCTTGATCTGGTTGAGATCGCTCATCTGACATCCCTCTCATGGCGAGCCTAAAGGGTCTTTTGCTGCTCTGCGAATCCTGTGTCTGAACAGGGTGTGTGGCCTGTATGTCGCTAGCAGTGCCTTGGAATATGATCTGAGCCTCCACCATTGCCGACTCAATCTGTCTCGCCATGGTTATAGCTTTCTGTAACGTAAGTTCCATTTCTAGCAGTAAACGTTCTCTAATGTGAGGCGAGTTTGTTTTTTCAATGAGCTCATCCCAGATCATTTCGTCCGCCAGCTTTCCAAACTCGCATGTGATGATCATCTCCCTTAATGAAGTGATATATTGTTAAGTCAACTCACCATTTTTCTGACCAGGTTGACAAAATTTATATCGTTCTGCCACGACATTAACTCTTGGGACAAATAAATTCCTCAAGGCCATAAGTGCAGTCTCATAGCTATTATCAGCTACCATTAGTACATAGAAGAGTCTCTGACATTCTGTGCCTAAGCAATGTATCAAAAATGTGCGCTTTCAGGCATCAGTGAGTGTATTCTCCTGTATCGCCAGCACGTAGTTTTCCAAAACACGAGTCCAGGTCATAAAAAGCATTGAAGGCTCACCTGAGTTTTGCAGAAAGGGTGTCGGTGTGAATCAAGTTCAATCCCATCCTCGTCGCCAGTTTGTTGTATCGTAAAATACTCCAACAATGAGGAATACAATATTCTCCAACGGTTTAATTCAACCGAACATCGGAACGTTACAAGCTTTGCACTGCACACCTCCTGACCTCTCACGCTGAACTCCTTCTTCCTCATTGCACCCTCTAGCATCCAGTCTATGCACAACACCACAGTGTGGGCACCGTTAGTATGGACCGCAAAGAGGAAGAATGAATGTATGTGGGTAAGCCGTTAACTGCGGTGCAGACATTTTTAGTTGTTAATATTAAAATGGCTTCCCCATGCCCTTATTGATTTGAGCCCGGTTCGGGGTGGCCGACCGGGGAGTGGGGTGGGGGCGGGGGGGAGGGCAGGGGGAACTGCATGTTGGAGCATGCCTGCCTGCCGGCCTTTGCGCCAATAGATTCGGTGGTTATAAATGCTCCCGTCGGGTTTGATATCAAACCTTGTGGTTAAAAAGGAAACGCTGCAGTTGGGCACATTTTACTGCCCGGTAATTCATATAGAGAGGGACGAGGGAGCGAGGCAAATTGAGCTGGGGGGGGGGACAGGATCCCACGAGAGCCTTGGAAAAAAGGAGCTGGGAGTTGGAGACATCCCCGCAGTGCTCCCGTGCTAATTGGTGGAATTGCGGGAGCAACGCAGACTGCGGATTAGGGGTCACGTGGGGACCCAGGATTGTGTGCGCACACACCTTCATGTGTGCGAGGATGGCCGTGCTTAAAAGTGCACCAGATTTGCCATGCAGGGCTGTGATGAAAGCACAGCCAGAATGGGCATGATCACTTCGACAGTGGGTGGGGGCTCATGGTATGTCAGATGCGCGTGGTGCAAGCCTCATAAGTGAGCACCACAGGAGGTTCGTGGCACGAGTGATGTGTCAGGCACGTCATGCATTTTTGAACATGGTGTCAAGTTTCCCTGCATGCGTTCAATGCCAAGAAGGCCGGAGCTTGGGCCAAGGTGAAACTACATGGTCCAACACCCAGAGGGTACATTTAATGTCGACGGAATGGGAGACACATTGTGTGGGCAGATCGACAGAACAATGACGTTGCTGGAGACTAGTGGGAATAGCAACTAAATTGCCAATTTGGGAATTTAATTATTTTTGTGAATTGGAATGACGATAGGTCGGTGCCTTACTTTTTTCCTCTTAGTGGTCGCGACCATTGAGGAATGTTTGTGGAGGGAGCGATTGAGGGTGTGAATGAAGTGCGTCGTTAATTTTTTTTATGATGGAAAGATTGAATGAATGGTCCAAGGTGGGTGCATGTGGAGCAGTGTGTACCCCCCCCCCCCCATCTGCGTTGGAGGTAGAGTAGAGGGGGTTTATATAATTTGGTGTAGGAAGTCGTTCTGCTGTTGATGCTGTCAGTGGAAAGTTATTATTATTGTTTGTTGTTATTACTGCAAAGGTGCAATGGTGTTTTTGAAGGGCTGGGAGTGTGGTTCGTTGAGTTTAGAGGGCATGCTGGGCGCTGCGAGCTAGACAACCGCAGTAGGCTGTAGGTACAGGGAACCGGTGGTGTAGTGTCATGGGCATGGGTACCCGAGGGGAGGGGCCCATTGTGGCAGATGCAATGGGGGGGAGGGGGAGCCAATGAGAGCCTTCCCCAGAGTTCAGTTACAGAGCAGGTAAGTTTGGAGGTGGTCCCAGGTGGTGCCATGTGTGAGTTTGTGCAGGTGTGCAGACTTGCACGTGGAACCAAACTGCTCAGCGACAATATTGTACGATGGCACAGGAAGAAAGTTTGAGGGCCAGAGTTCAGTTACAGAGCAGGTAAGTTTGGAGGTGGTCCAGGTGTGCCATGTGTGAGTTTGTGCAGGTGTGCAGACTTGCACGTGGAACCAAACTGCCCAGCGACAATATTGTACGATGGCACAGGAAGAAAGTTTGAGGGCCAGAGTTCAGTTACAGAGCAGGTAAGTTTGGAGGTGGTCCAGGTGTGCCATGTGTGAGTTTGTGCAGGTGTGCAGACTTGCACGTGGAACCAAACTGCCCAGCGACAATATTGTACGATGGCACAGGAAGAAAGTTTGAGGCCAGGCCCTAATCTGATGAAGCATCAACGCGTGGGATGATAGTAAAATTGGTTGCATTGAACCACTGTAGGGTGGTGTAATTGTAAAATAAGAAATTGAGTTTTGTGATGTTATGTTAGGTGAGAGTAGGGATGCTACCCACATGGTACCATTGTTGTGTGATTGCAGCCACTGGATAACGGGGTCGGGTAATTGGACTTTGAGTGGATCCATTGTGTCCCAAATTTTTAGTCCGAGTTTGCACACCCCATCACCATTCGGTTCCTCTGTTAGCGAGCCTTGTGGTGCCATGCCACCTCATTTGTTTGTCACTGTGCAAGTGCGTTGAATTCCTCTCAAGAGATAAGATAGCTTAGTTGGATTAAAGGACCTGGGAGGGATAGGTGAGCTCGCAGGCCTGAGAGGGACAACAGTTTGGTTAGAGGATTGAAGGGGTTAAGGGTGGTTAGAGGGATTAGCGGGGTAGTTAGGTTTAGGTTACGGCCAAAGCCTGCCACCTAATCTGCCCCTGCATGTTCCTGCCCCCTATGACAAACGATACCACAATGAGGCCAGCTAGCATCACTTGCAGCCTTGTTTGCCCATTGCCTTTGCCATGCCTTTGCCTGTTGTCCTGCTGTTATGTTTCAAGAGGACCACTTGTTCTGTGCCCCCGCATAAACTTCAAACAAGTCCCAGAGAGGGTAGGAAATGAAGTGCGTGTGTGAAGGACTGGGTGTGAGCAGCTAGAAAGAATTGCGCAGAACATCCATGCCCTTGCTGACATTTTTCCTGAAGCTGCACGTTCTGGGCCATGGGTTGTGTTAATAGTAAAAATGTACATGGTTATTATTGTTAAGCCCACTTGGTATGTGTTTAGAAAAAGTAATGAAATTTAGAATGTTAAATACGTGCGTCAGGTAAGTGAGTGGCGAGTTACGCATGAGGTTTTATTATATTTGGGACGTGTGTGTAAACGAAAAATGTCACACTTGGGGATCCGTAGGTGAACTGTCTTCAAGAGATCTACATCTGTTAGTGTGCACACGAAGGTTGGCAGACACAGGACGAGTCTGGGAGGGGGAAGGGGGTAGTGTTGCAGTTTTGCAAATACATCCCCAAGCATACAATAGACGCATAGGTTCCCAGAGTGAGCTGTGTCATGAATTTGATTTGTACATTTGATTTTCCTCCCTGTGCCTTAGAGGTTTGAGGGATATATGTATTGTGTGGGTTTATCTAGGATCACCCCATTCCTCATCTATCTATCCAGTAATCATCCAGTATCCCATTCCCTGTCGTTCTTCACCTCCACATTTCATGCTTTCCGAAGTAACACTTCATCCTTTCACCTCTCGTAATTTAACATCACCTGCTCATCCTTTCATCACCTTTGATGTTCGACTTCAATCTCGCGTCATTCGTCATCATCAAGTCATTATTGTAAATTGGTCCCGACAAAAAATATCCCTGAAAAACCTGCACGAATAACAGTTGGAGTGAAACGTAATTGATGGACATTAGGAGTTGTATTCTTTTTATTTCCACCACCTAAAAACATTTCATTTCAAATAACACACATTAAACCTTGCAATAATGGAACTGCCACCACAATAATAAGCGTCAATTCTTCTCAGACCAGACAGCAGAAGGAGAAACAGTCAATGAACTAAACCTGGCCTCAGAGAGTGGGAGGACAAAGGATGGCCTGTCTGTGGAACCATCTGGAAGTACATGAACCTTCAACGCACCTTGACCAATAAAGAGACGCCATGAGGAAGCAGGGAGGGCTCAGCATTGCCCTTGTCTGACCAGATAAACGGCAGGTGCGTGCCAGCGACAATGGAACCGTCAGGAAGAGACGCTGGGGAGGGAAAGATACGCCATCGAGGGCACCAAAGCAGCAGCACCAAAGGGGTCCGAGAGCGGAGCTTTGCCCAAGTGCATTGCTGACTGCCTGTAAGGCTTTGTTTGAGCAGGAGGCTGCTTGCCTACCCAACTCTGCCTTGTCAGAGGTGAATTGCCTTCACACATCTCTGAACGAGGTGCGAATGGGTTCCGTGGAGTGCTGATCGTTTGCATATCTCCTCTGTACCATTCCATGAACGTGACGGTTCCAAACCATCTGTGCACATCAAACCAACATACCACAGACACACCCTTACCCTGAGTATCTCCTTCCTGAGTATCTCCTCAATTCGAGAGGTGTAGATCTAATATGAAATAATGTAAGAATGCCCTCTTGCTTTGACGAATGGGGAAAAATGAGGAGAGGAGCACAGATAGTTGTAGGGGTGGGGGGGGGAGGAAGGGTGTTGAGGACTTTGAATGGGGAGGGTGTTAGAAAACTTGGTATAAGTGTGTGTGTGCATGTGTGTGTGTGTGGGGGGGGGGGTGGTTTGGGGACTGTTGGGGTTGAGGGGTTGTTTTAATTAAGCAACATCTTTAGAAAGCACATAGCTTGACAATATCACATTCCCATGAATATTTTTTTTGCCATTTCTTCAGGCATGAGCTACATTCTCAGAGCCCATTCAACAACTTACTGCTCTTGGTACTCGACCCCATGTTTTTCTCTCAGTCAACAATAACAAGATATAGTTACCTTTTCGTCAATAAATTTTCTTGGCATTGCCTTAAAATAACATTTCTCTCTGTTGTTGATCTTCCTGTTATTAACCACAACTGTCTATATTTAACACTTTTCTTCCTCTTTTTTTCAACCACCTTTCAAAAAACATTCAATACCTGCTCAATTTGTTTAACTCCTCTAAGATGAACCTAAAAAAGGTGCCTCCTTCATCTTCAACAAGACCACAATGGTGCTATTTGCCAATCTTCAGGGATTACTCCTTCTTCCCCGCCATTTCTATACAACTTCATCATTCATTTGATTCCTGAAACTCCAGGCACATCTATCATTTTGACCAAGAATCAAGTTACCCCACTGCCTTTCCTTTCTTGAAACTTCTCTTAGCTGTTTCAAAATATTCACATATATCTCCTTGTGGATATTCAACTTTTTTATATTCTGTCATTCTCTCATTTCTTTTGTTCAATCAAGAGCTTCTCAAATTAAGCTTTCCATTCCTTATCGATATCATGTTTTTTTCCACAATCATCTTTTTTTTTCCATTCCTGACACTCAAATATAATAAATCTGTTTGTCATTGCTCGTAACTCCACTCGAGATTGGATAATACAGTAAGTTGAATAAACCACTTGTGCAATTTGCAAAAAAACAATATTTTTCTACAACAGTGAGGCTCGTGGAAGAGTAATGTTAAATTGACAGCACGGTAGCGGGACAATAATTGGACACGACGAGCAAGGGAATAAATGGAGAGACAGAGACAGAGACAGAGAGAGTGTCTCTCTACCCTCTTCCTGGTACTTTTCATCGATCCATCAGATTCACTCTGCGTTTACTGATTCAAATTCACCATACACCTTCACTATTTTACTTCAACCTTTCCTTTTCAAAATCTTAGGCAATACTTCTTATAAATAAATAAATAAACAAATAAATACATAAATAAATTCATTTTCAACGAAATACCTCGCTTAACCACGTGCTTCTCCCGAAACTACGTGATCTGTTTCTACCCTCTGCGTTTACCGATCCAAATTCACCATTGACCTCACAAGTTTTTTTCAACCTTTCCTTTCCCTAATCTTATGCAATCTTTATCAAAAAAAAAATAATAAAAATAAAAACGGTCTCTAATAATGCTTCTTCTTCCTCTTTCACACGTGTGGTTCTCATCACTGCATCATAATTCACGACTCTTTTTCCATTTCAACAGACTGCTCTCAATTCGACCATTTCATTCATACCTTGTCTTAAAAGTCCAACTGTGACAACGTTTCTTCTCTCCATTCTCTTAATTCACCTTCATTGCATCCCTCAAGAAATGTCTTTTGTCACATTTCTGAACTAAAAAAAAATTAAAATCCCACTTTGCAATGCATGTTCACTTTCCATCAATCATCCTTTTTTTCCAGCTTCAGTGCAATTCACCCCTCTCACCCTCCCTCTCAAGCAACCATCACACTCTTCCCCTCCAAGCTTCCCTCTCACCTTTCTCAAAAACTCCCCTCACCTTTCTCCCTATACTCTCCCACTCACCCTTCTCCCTCCATTCACCCCTCACTCACCATTCTCAAAGTCCCCCCTCACTTCACCATATGAATGAATCCACAAAGCCACTCCTTCCCCTGCCCTCTCTCTCCATCTCATCACTCCACCTCCTCAAATCCTCAACTGCCTTCTGCCCCCTCTCTGATTACTCCTCACTGTACCAAACGCAGCACCACAGATCCTTTTATCCTCCTCTTGCGGCCCCATACCTTGC
The DNA here is from genome assembly GCA_035128595.1 of Eptatretus atami. NCBI lineage: Eukaryota > Metazoa > Chordata > Myxini > Myxiniformes > Myxinidae > Eptatretus > Eptatretus atami. Next base: position 200,821,412 of record CM068953.1, read on the forward strand.
TCTTCTGCAATCCCCATACACTTTCAACAACTCTACTTACTGTCCTCCCCTCCTCCCTTGTCCTCCCCTCCCCCTCAACTCCCTCCCCTGCACTCAAGGCCTCCTCCCCTCCCTCTTCATTAACAGTGTGGACTTCATATATCCCGGGCCTTCGCTCAAACCTTACAGATCTTTCCATACAGGTTGCTACTGTCAAAGCAGGCATAATCTGCATAACAGAAACTTTCCTCCCTTAAGATGTCTCTGACTCCCGACTATCTCTCACTGGTTACTCCCTCCTCCAGAATGACAGACCTAAGCCTCGCCCTGGCAGAGGAGTTGCTCTCTTCATCAAAGACTCTATTCCTCACTCTCCATGTACTGCCCTCACTCCCCCACACCCCCAGGAATATCTCTGGCTATGGCTTCCCCTCCACTCCCACCTCATGTTTATATGTGTACTGTACCATCCACCAAACAGTGATGACTCCATTTACATATCACTATCCAAAAGCATGGACCAACTTCTATCCTCTCATCTGTGCTCTCTCTTCCTCATATGTGGTGACTTAAACTGTCATCATGCCAGTTGGATGAGTGTGGGTTCCTCTCTCACCTGCCATGGCACTTCAGCAAAACACTTCTCTGACTCATTGGGACTGACTCAATTGCTCAACTTCCCGAACCGGATCTCAACCAACGGTACTCCATCTCTTCTGGATCTGATTTTGACAATTTTTTCTGAAAATATCTGCTGTTCTTCCTCCACTCCAATCGGATCTGGTTCTTCTGACCATGTGCTTGTCAAAGTGGACATCTCTCTGGCTGTTAGCAGAGAACCACCTCAGCGCCGTTGAGTCTGGCATTTCACTCAGGCCTTATATATTATACGTATAGGCTATATATATATATATATATATATATATATATATATATATATATATATAATATATTACAAGCATATATACACATGCATTGTCGTGGAGGTGCTGCGATTGGAATCCTACTACCTAAATTCGAGGTAGCCAGGCGGTTAACACTGAACAACCTCCTGGGACAGCCGAGCGGTCTTTATTCCGAGGAGGTAGACACGCTCATTGACATGGATTTCAGTGCGTGCTCGAAGGGTGTGGCAGTTGGCAATGCCGCTGTATGGGGAAAGACAACAGAGCGCAGTGAGGGCAAGAGCAAATGGAAAAGGAGCACTCGGAATGGAATGGAAGGAAGATGATGGAGGATGGACAGCACGAGGGCGGTTTGATCCGTGAACTCCACTAGAAAGCCTCTAAATGCGGTTTCTTTAAAAGGGAATACATTTAATGAAACACAAATATATATGAAGACAATACTGAAGATGAAATGAAACGGATTTAATAAATAACTTCTATGATCGAGGCCTCGCACACACAGATGCAAACACAGACAAAGGGTGACAAACGAAAATACCCCCCCCCCCTTTAAATACACTGGTACTCAGCCTGCCCAATGGCTGGCACTCATCGACCTGGTGTTGGGGAGCTTTGTCCGGCATATGTACTTGCAAGCAAAATGGCGCCGTCTCTTGTCGAGCTCAGGAGGATGGCGCCTCCACCATCCACGTGCGCACATAGGCAGAATGGCACTGCACTTGTTGCAACTTTCGACACTCTACACGCTCAAATCTGGCCGGCACATCCTCGATCGGCTCTGCTCAATCTGATCTGCTCTGCTCGATCACTCCAGACGTGCAACCTGCCCTGCTCGATCTGCTGTCTCCCAAGCCCCCTCTTGAAGCAAATTGCGCCTTCGATCCTCCTCTTTTTTTATCACCCTCCCTGTCCTCCGCCCCCAGGGCATGTCCTCCTCACCTACAAACCCGGGAAGGCGGGGCTTCTGTGGGCCTGGCTTGGAATATCGAAACATCGGGAAAATCACAGAGGGTAATCACGTACAGGAGAACTAATTTTTACTCCCTAAGCGAATTAACACCGCACCACCCCTCGTGTGGTGACACGTAACATTTAAGCTGACAGATTCCCTGACATTTACATTGAGGTGCTTCTACCCGTCCATCAACCATGCTACACTATACAATCCTATCTGTGCTGTCAGTGCATCTACCCCCATACTCATAACAATATATATATATATATACATATAAGGGTGGTCCAAAAACAGCAAAAAAAAAAATAATAAATTCAGATGTTGTCTCCACAAGCGTTAAATTATTCCACTATGATGCAATAACGCGCATAAAAAAACGTAAGTTGATCGGAGGAGACTTAGAGGTCGCTCCATATGACGACTTTTAGTTTCATGAGTTGGTTAAATTAGGGTATGGTCAGGTACGATTACGGGTACTTCTGGATGTCCGAGGTGGAAATGGAGTGCATTTTCGAACTCTATGGGGTCGATTTACTCTAAGAAATGACTGCACCGACATTGAATTCACTACCATTTCGAAAATATGACCTAAAACAAGATTTATCATTACTGAAGTTGAGTAACTAATCCTACTCATTTCGATATTTTCTAATCTATAATTAATTTGTTGGCCGTCTAAACATTTCTTAGAGTAAATCGACCCCACTGAGTTCGAAAATGCAATCCATTTTTACCTAGGAAGTTCAGAAGTGTACGGACTCGCATCTCACCATACCCTAATTTTTCAATCAATGGAATTACAAACTATTAGAATATTTCGTCTCATTTACAAAATACCACTTCATCTCGCCTCTATTGCTGTCTCCACTCCCGCCTGAACTTATTTCTAGCCGGCCAACATCCATTGTTTTAGTTCAATGATTCACGAAAATATGTTAGTTATTTATTTAGTTATCTTATATATTATTTCGAGTTTGTGGTTTCGTGTCGCGCTATCTTCGACTTTGTTCTGCGCTCGAGTAACGTGATATTCGGCTTACATTATCTCAAAGACCATATGATGTGCATGGTACAAAAAAAAGTAAATAAAATGGTTCTGAAACAGTGAAATCGTATTCCACTTACTGCATTAAAGTAAAATTACTACTGATACTCTGCTCGTTCACTTTCTCAAACACACCCACCCCAACATGTCGCGCAGAGCGCGGGTTATGCTAGTTATTATATTAAATTAGCGTATGGTGAGATGCGAATCCGTACACTTGTGAACGTCCTAGGTGAAAATGGACTGCATTTTCGAACTCAGTGGGGTCGAATTACTCTAAGAAATGTTTAGACGGACAACAAATTAATTATAGATTAGAAAATATCGAAATGAGTAGGATTAGTGTTACTCACTTCCAGTAATGATAAATCTTGTTTTAGGTCATATTTTCGAAATGGTAGTGAATTCAATGTCGGTGCAGTCATTTCTTAGAGTAAATCGACCCGATAAAGTTCGAAAATGCACTCAATTTCCACCTCGGACATCCAGAAGTACTCGTAATCGCACCTGACCATACCCTAATTTATTAAATTAATGAGACTAAAAGTCATCATATGGAGCGACCTCTAAATCACCTCCGATCAAGCTAAAAAAAATTATGCACGTTATTGGATCATATAAGAATATTTTTAGCTTGCGGAGCAACATTCTATTTTTTTCGACTTTTTTGGACCACCCTATTTTATATATATATATATATATATATATTATATATATATATTATATATATATATATATATATACGCAAGCATCACCAACCTACTGCTCGATGTCAATTGAGGTTTTTTTAATTTTATTTTCACTGTTTACCATAATGTATATTAGTAAATGTATAGACTAACATTTATATTTAAGTACTGTCAGACCCCACTATTCATGGACTCTGTGTATTCATGGTTGATGAAGTGCGTCCTGCTTCTACATTTGCGGCCCTATGCTTCACTTATTTGCAGGGATTTTTTTTTCTTCATATTTTCATG
>CM068953.1:200825593-200837669 GCA_035128595.1 Eptatretus atami
TCGGCTCGCAAAATTTTAGCTTTCTATGTCACCCGGAAGGTCCTGAACATTAATATCAAGTCAGTCAGTGAGCCAGTGAGTGGTTAGAATGAGCTTTGTATATTAGATATATAAATACCGGCAAAAGCAAAATGATTTACCTGCCAAAGTTTAAAATCAGCAACACTTGCACATGATCCATTGTCAAATGGACCAAAACTGGATGGACAAGTTTGCAAGTTCTGCAAAGCATGTGCAACAGAGTAAACAGCCAAATACACTTTGTAAGTGAATCGAAGATGAGAAACATCTGTGAAAACCGTTTCAACTTGTTGTAATTCCTCGTGGCCTGTACAGGCTTTGACATTTGGTTCCTCAATCTTGTTCCAGGAGCAATTGAAAGTGTTTGCCCAAAATTCCAGAATATAATCTTCAGTTTCATCACCGAAAGAAGAAATGTCATCCTTTCGAGCTGTGTCGATTAATTTGGTGGAAGTTTCTGAACTCCCAGGATCAATGATCTTCAGCTGAATTTTGCTGAATTTTATCCGAAACGGTGCAAATGCTGAATTCCTCGCAGTTTCATTGTGTTTGTAACAAATGCAAACATTACTATTATGGGATGTCATCGGGTCATCAAATATATTGCACTTGTTTAGCTTTTCATGCTCTCTGCAATGTGGTTCATTGCTTTCATTAAAAAACAAAAATGCACAATTTTGATTTTGTAGCCTCTTTATAAATGTTGGCTTTTCAGGCTCTGGGTGGTTACTCATACTCAGATTCAGAACATTAACAACTTTACTCTTCTGAGGACGAACGTTCAACAAAAAATCTTTAAAACCTGGAATTTTTCCTGGTGGCAAAGCTGTTCCAATTGTTGTTTCAAACAGATTTAAGAACATTGTAACCAAAACCTTTGAGGCCACCCAGGCCTCACTCGCAATCCAAATTTTGCCTGAGACATTCCTTCGCAACAATGCTTCTGCCATGGGAATGATACTTACATCTTCCGCAAAGAGTAATATTACTTTTGCTTTTGTGTTCGCAATAGTTTCACCTGCAGAATAGTTTTTCATTCGTACAAATCATAATAAGTATGAGTAGATAAAAATGTCATGTAAAGTGCTTCTCTTCATACAATGCACAGTGAAATATTCATACCAAATTTTCTGATTTTTAAAGCTTTTTCTTTCTGATAAATTTTGATTCATGATTTAAATTCCTGATTTTGATAAGTTTTTATTTGAAACTTACTACAGGGATAATTATAAATTTACGAGCAACACTTCCGTGATGTACACACAAGTAGTAATAGGAGCAGTAAACACAAGACACTCAAAAAATTTTCCTAAATGTTAGACAAGTTCATTCTCTTACTCGTTATTTGACCAAGAAACTTATATCATCCATGCAATGCCATAAATCTTGGATGTTGAAATAATTTGTGCATTTTAAACTTGTTTTTCGGACAAGAATGGAGTTTTGTGGTAAGGGAATTGTTCAGGCTTATGCCTACAAGTTGCACACTGGGGAAAAGAAAGGGGTGTGGATGGCAGAATGCAGATGTTGAAATACAGTACATGAATGATTTTCATCATTACTGTGTAACATTTTATGACATGAGTATCCCTGCAGAAGCCATCCCAGTTTGGAGGTGATGCAGTGGTTTACATATGCACGTGATATCTGCTTCATGTGATACTCAGTCAATGAGCAGTTTTTTGTTTAATTTATCTTGCCTGACTGCACTCCCACAAACTGACAGGTGATCAGCAGGGTAGAGACATTGCATTATTGTGGGAGTCGATGCTTGTTGCTAACAGGTGGTGTAGAATTTGCGGTTATGGAATTATATGCCTTGCCTGCTCACCAATTTAGTGGAGATTATATATATATATATACTTGCATGTGGAATGTGATGAGCATTCCACCAATCCCCATTGGACCCAGTCTGACACAAAAGTGCCACCTCCAACACAGAGGCCTCGTCCCAGTGACTCTGTCAAACAGACAAAGATTATATGCTCAACATCAGTTAAACATCAAACTGAGCCACTGATCCAGATTTTGGGCTTATTTGCCCTCATCAGGATGGCATACCCATAAATATCTAAACAATGATGACCACATTCGTCGTTTATACATCAGACGAACCTCCTGACTGTTCTGGCGAGCATTGCCATGGATTATGTCTCACACAGCAAAACCGCATAATCCACAAAGAAAAACCATCCATCTGCTACTCAGACGATTGTTCTTGCTAATGCAAACCATTCAACGAGAAGGCACGTGATGTGATCAGCGGGAAAATCGAAACATATGGAGTGTGACTAGCACTCCGCCAATCCCCATTAATCACAGTCCTACACCAACGCGTCATCTCCAACATGTCCTCGGCCCGGTGACTCTCTCAAGCAGACAAATATTATATCTGATGTATAAACGACGAATGAGGTCATCAATGGTTAGATATTTATCGGTATGCCATCCTGTTGAAGGCAAATAAGCCCAAAATCCAGATCATTTGTTCCGTTTGATGTTTTACTGATCTTGACCAAACATTTTTTGTCTGTTACATACATACATACATACATACATACATACATAGACACATATGTCAGGTCAGGTCAGTTTAGATCTGTGACTTGCTACAGGTACCATGTAAAGCTGTACTCACCTGTTTCATGGTCAGGTTGTTGGTGACGAAACTGTCTCCCCCACCAAGTTTCTTGGTGAGGAGGGTGTATGATATGGACACATTCGTCGGTTATACATCACATGCATCTACTGACTGGACGGATGAACAAGAAAACCTGTCAAAGGGCGGAGGAGGTCCTTATGAGCCAAGGGCCATCCATATCTAGCGCCGAGCTGTATCTGCGGATGTCCTCCTGCATTTGGGCTACTTTTTATAAGGAGGTTGGTGGCAGGATTTGCATTCCGGCCAACATTAAACCATTCATTCTGCAAAAGATTCCAAAAGCATAAAAATATCTGAACACCCACTACGTGGGAGTACCTCCTTTGCAGCTTCCCTTCGCAGGGCAGCTCACCGAATGAGTGGATTGAGGCAACACCTTCGGGACCCCCAATCTTTGATGAAAGGAGGGAAGCCACGGGGTAACCTTCCTAGAAGATTGCAGTCATGTGTGTTGGGGTGGTGCTGAGGTGTCGTCCACCAGATGGCAGGCTCCTTGGGTTAACCTGAGGCGGTCCCTTCAGGTGAGTGCCTGGTATGTCCTCTTCCTAAGAGAGGATGATCACCTGTCCCTGTTATCATTTGAGCTCAAGCATTTGAACATCGGTATTGCAGCACTCTCTGAGGTTCGAATACCACATTGTGGCGAAAGCATGGCAGGTGATTACACCTACAATTGGTCTGGTCACTCTGATGGTTACCATGCCCAAGGAGTTGCTGTCGCTGTGTCCAATAAGCTTACTCCAATGATGAGTGAGGCAACACCGGTCAACAAGCGTATTATTAGATTAAGGCTTCAGCACTCCTTGGGCGTCATTGCCTTGGTCTCTGAATATGCTCTGATTGAGGCGAGTGATCTCACCGTGAAGGACGCATTCCAAGCCACACTTGAGTCTGTTGTTGATCAGTGCCCCAGCTGAGATACTCTTCTCGTCTTAGGGGATTTCAATGCATCAACTGGAACTGATAGGGATGGTTATGAGACATGTGCTGGTCCCCATGGGTCTGGAACTGTGAACCAGAATAGCACCAAGTTCCTTGACTTTCCAAGATGTCATGGACTTAGGGTGGCTGGTTCATGGTTTCAGCGCCCACACGCTCATCACTGGACTTCGTATTCTAATGCTGATGGTGTGGCAAAGAAGATTGAACAAGTGCTCTTTGATGGATGCTGGAGGATGACCCAGAACTGCAGGGACTACCGGAGTGCACAGTTCCTCAATACTGACCACAGACCTATTGTAGCAACTCTGAAGTTGCAGCTTAATTCCAGGAGAATGGTACCATCCCAGCTAAGGCTGGATGTTGGCAACCTCAAGGATGAGAGGGTAGCTGAGGAGTTTGCAAACAGTCTGAGTGGAGATTTGGGGGGGCTTGGGTGCTTTGTGGGATCCTGAAGAATTGTGGAGTGCCTTCAAGACCACCATCCATGATATTGCCGGTAGATGTCTTGGAACTGACCATTTGGCGAAGAATCATTCTGTCTCCAAAGGGACACTGGATTCCATTGACCAGAGTCACAGGGCCAGGCTGAATGGCAGAGCTGAGCTGTTCAGGGGGCTGAGGCATAAAACTGTACGTGCACTAAGGGTGGACAAGGAGGCCTATGTGCGAGGAATCTGTGAGGAGGTAGAGCATCTCCTGTGGTCTAGTGATTCTAGTCCTGCTTACAGGGGAATTCATGCATTGCGTTCATCCAAGCCCATGTCTCTGTGTACTGCAGTTAGTGCAGAGGGTGGTGGGCTCTTGACAGAAGAGTCTGAAGTGAAGGCCCACTGGGCGAGTTAGTTTGAGCGGCTGCACCAGGCTGATCCACCAGCTGTTGAGTTGGATGTCAGGAGTGATACAATCACTATTGCTGACCCTTCATTCAACTTTGGTCCACTTCATTTGTGGAGACACAGGATGTGGTGAACTGGTTGAAATGGGGTAAAGATCCTGGGATCTGTGGCATCCATGCTGAACTTTTCAAGGATGGTGGAAATGCTGTACTTGTGTCTTACAAGCAATTCTGTGCTCTGCCTGGAACACAGGAATCATCCCAGCTGACTGAAAGAGGGGACTTATTGTCCCTCTCTGGAAGGTGATCGCCAAGACTGCAACAAGTTCCGAGGGGTAACGCTGCTCTCAGTGCTGGGCAAGGTCTTTGCTCGGATAATTCTTGATCGGTTTGCCACCATCGGCATGAGCACCTTCGGCCAGAGCAGTCAAGTTTTACACCAAAGAGGTCAACTATTGACCGTATCCTTGCTCTTTGGGTCCTCACCATACACAGATGGGAGTTTTGGCAGGGGCTGCTTGAAGCCGATGTTGATCTCTGTAATGCGTTTGATCCAGTGAATTGGGATGCCCTATGGAGGATTTTTGGACTTCCTGGGGTGCCACCAAAACTGATCAATCTGATGACTGAAGGATACTCTGGAACTGAGAGTGCTGTGAGATGTGGTGATACGATCTCTGACTTATTTCCAGTTGTTACTTGAGTTCTACAGGGGTGTGTACTGGCTCCCACGCATGTCAGCATTTGTGTAGACTGGATTCTGAGGAGGATGTCGGAGAGATCAAGTTGCGGTAAATCATTTGCGAATGTCAAAATCTCTGACCTTGATTGCGCAGATGATGACTTCATCTTTGTGGAGACTCTAGATATCCTTCTTGGGTACTCGAAGTGCTGAAAGAGGAGTTGGAGCCACTGGGATTATGGGTTTCCTTGGTCAAAACTAAGATCCAGGCTTTTATTGACATCTTGGATGCTGCTCTCCTGTCTGTATCTGTTTGTGGCAAGGATGTTGAGGTCACGGAGAGATTCGCTTACCTTGGCAGTGATATTCATGTCTCTGCTGTCTATGAGCCAGAGTTAAACAGATATCTGGTTCAGGCCAGCGGAGTCATGGATTCATTGGATCATGGGGCGTGGCTCTGCCAGTATTAGTGTGAGAGGATGAAAGTCCGAGTCTTCAGGTCCTTCTTGCTTCCATTATTGCTCTATGGATGTGAGACTTGGACTCTCACCAGGGATCTGAGATTCTGACTTAATTCCTCTGGTACCAAGTCTCTTCGGAAAATCTTTGACAATCGCTGGACGATCTTTGTGTCCAACGAGCAGTTACTGAGAGAGACTCAAATGATATTTTTTACCTGCATAGTGCATGAGCATCAGTTGCGGCTCTATGGACATGCGGCTAGTTTTCCCAATGCTGATCCTGCTTACCAGATTCTTTCAGTGAGGGAGCCTCATGAGTTGAAGGGGCCAATGTCCCGACCACGTGCCTCATGGTTGCAGCAGGTTGATCAGCATCTCAAGGAGATGGGGATGTGTCAGATGTCTGCCTGGGGGATGGCCAGACGGAGGCCCTTTGAGTACCTGCAGAAAGTGAATGTAGCAACACGCTGCTCTGTTGCATGCTCCCATACCTGACCTGACCTGAACTGACACACATAATCATACACATACACATATACACATATACATATACACATAATATACATGTATGTGTGTGCATATGTGTGTATATATATATATATATATATATATATATATATATATATATATATATATATATATATATATATATATATATATATATATATATATATATATATATACAATGCAGGGTGTCCCAAAAAATGTACTCACTTTTTAAATGATAATAAATGTGTTGTTTATTGACTTAGAAACAAAATTAATGGTTAAATGTATAAATGGATAAATGCATGTTAACAAATGTTCAAACTGACGACCATCACGTTCCAAACACAGCCAATAACGCGGACCAATGGATTCAACAGCTTTACGAATAATTTCATTTGGAACTGCTAGACATTGTCTTTCAATTTCCTCTTTCAGCTCATCGACTGTTGCTGGTTTTGAGCCGTAAACCTTATCTTTGAGATATCCCCATAAAAAGAAATCCATTGGAGTGAGGTCTGGGGAATTGCAGGGAATTCAACACTACCTCTTCGCCCAATCCATCTGTTCAGAAAAGTTGCTTGAGATAGGCCCTCATCACGGTGGTAGTGAGGAGGTGCTCCGTCTTGCTGAAAGTAAATCTCTCCGTCACCAAATATCTCTTCGACACGTGGACCGACGGATTCCTGCAGAAGTTTAAGTAAACATCCCCAGTGACAGTTTGGTCAAAAAAGAATGGCCCTAGGATGCCCATTGCTGATATCCCACACCACACTGTAACCCCTGGAAAGTTTAAATGGTGTTCCATAGTAACATGCGGATTTTCAGGAGCCCAGTAGGTGCAATTGTGTTGGTTAATTGAGCCATTTAACTTGAAGCTGGCCTCATCACTCCAAACAATTTTGGATGGAATGCTGCATCTTCTTCGCATTTGCCCAGGTACCACTCACAAAATTCAGCTCTCCGGTCAGGATCATCTTCATTTTGAGCGTGGATTAATTTTGTAATGTAACTTTTCCAATTAATTCGCTTCAAAATGTGATGGGCGCTTGATTTTGGGATTCCTGTCTCAAGAGCCATTTGTCGTACTGATTTCCGTGGGGATCGGTGGAGGGTTTCCAGCAATTGATTTTCCTTTGTGGGGGTGTTTGATGACCTGAACGCTCCTTATGGACGACATGCACAGTTCCATCTGTTTCAAACTTATCTCGGATGCGAGCAATGGTGCGGTCGCGTTGGTGGATCTTTGTGAAAATGTCTTCTAAATTGTCTTTGCACTTCCATGATGTTTTCGTGCTTCCAGTAGCACTTTATGATAAATTTTCTTTCTTCAACACTTAGTCGTACTTCTGCCATTATTAGGGTGAATTTGATCTGAAAAAATGAAAAATTCAATGAGTTATTGGAGCCAAAATAAGAGAACATTTTTTTGGGACACCCTGTATATGAGGCGCCGCGAGGAGGAGTGATGTAAGGGCCACATCGGCCATTTTGGAGTTAATGCCATAGAGCACTATTTTAACCCTTCCCCTATCATCTGAGCTATCATCATCATATCATTAAAAAATGTCGCTTACATCACTCCTCCTCGCCGGGCCTCATATATATATATATATATATATATATATATTATATATATATATATATATATATATATAAATATTTGTGTCAGTATGTTGTGGCAAGTACTTGTAAAGCTGTTTTAAAAAAGTGTTTAGACATCGTCAAACTTTTGTCTGTCATGTGACAGGTCAGATTTTTGTTGTCGATTGTGAATGGTTGTTGGGATGTAAATCAAAGCACATAATTTATCTTCTCACTTGTGGAGATTGCGGATTGCAATATGTTGGTAAAATTTCTCAATGTTTACATCAACGTTTGAATGGACATAGGTCTGCTGTGTCATCTGGTATTAAGACATCCTGTAGTTATATAATCATTTCATTGAAGTTGGGCATGCTTTTTGTTGTTCTATTCAAAATACACTCAGTTAATGTTAATGATTTTGATAATATTGAGGCGTGTAATGCTGAGTGAGGATGCAAAGAGGATTTTTGGATCAGGACACTATGTGTGATCTATCCTTTGGGCCTAAATGACAGAGTACAAGGTCCTGGGTCAGTTTCTCAAGCTATTGTTTTTGGTAATGATTATTTTGATAATCCAATCAGAAGGAGACCCAGTGGTCATGGGCGTCGTAGTCGGTGTCCTATGGCTCCAAAAATGGAAATTTCAGAGGTACTTGATAAACTTAAAGGTTTTTTTTTAATTAAGAAAAGGTTTTTCATGATTTTTATGTTCTTCTTAGGTCATGTTCCATACAAGTCTTAGTTAATATCCTCTGGAGTTTAGCAGGTTCATATGGCGTGCTCGTTTTTGATCGAAGATTTTTGTAACAGGGTTCTGGTGAAGAAGTCTACTCCCAAAGTTGACAGGATCTGAAAGTTATTAATTTGTGATTTTTCCAGCAAGCAGGTAGATCGGCTTCAGCATGATTCTATTTTTAGGCACACAATTTTGGAGAGATTATTTCCAGATAAAGTTAGGGAGAGAACCCCATTGAAGGTATATTTCACTTTCACCAAGACCATAGGACAATACATATTCAATTATGGTAAATTTCTTTAAAACTCTTGGTATAGATATAGAAAAGGACATTTTAGAAACTGCCTGTGCATGTTCATCTTCCCCTTTTTTATATGGTCATTGTGGACTCAGTTTCTGGAGATTTTAACATAATAATTCATTGTGAAATTTGGGATCTATTGAAAATGGGAGCTCAATTTCGGGAACCAGTAACTCAACCTTGGAGCTGCATTAGGTCTTCAATTTTGGATTCTGTCTCTAATTGTATTAACAAAATGTGCACCAAGTTTAAGTTCAGAGTTGTGGAAGTCCTGGATAATAGGATTAAGTTTTTTTTTAGGAGTCGGGGCTTTCTTTTACTGGGTCGGTCTCAGCCATTGCTGAGCAAGCTGATTGTTCATAAAGATATTCGGGATCTCCAAGATAGCTATGTACAGTAATAGCTCCAGCAGATAAGACTGTTAATAATTTTGTTTTGGTTTGTAAAAAGTTTTATGTGGAGGTTTTATTTGGAGAGTTAGGCATGGATCTGGTTACTTTCACTGGGATAGGAAATAATACATATGTTCCTTGTAATAAGTCACTCCAAGATATTATCTCTGAGCATCAGGAAGTTTTAGTTAATAATTTCAGGATTAAATACAAAGAGGTAAATTTTTATATTCCTCAGCTTATCTGGATCCCTAAGCTTCATAAGAACCCGTTCAAGTATATGATTATAGCTGGTGCCAGGCAGTGTTCCACCAAACAGTTATCTGTTATTGTTAACTCAGGCTTACAAGTTGTTGGGGAACAGTTCAGGATGTATTGTTTCGCAATTAAAAATAATTTTCGTATTAACACTTTGGAGCATTCATTCTTCTTTTGAGTTCTTAGATAGGATTACATGCACCGGGCGTAGTGCGTGCGCCTGTAATCCGGCTACTCGGAGGCTTGGGTTGGAGAATCGCTGTGAGGATGGGAGCTCTGCACTGGGCCGCGCTATGAGAGGGTGTAGGGCAGCCCGGAATCATGGCGAAACCAATCCTTATCCCTAAGTCGTAAGAGGCTACCAGGGTTGCGTCAGAAGGGCATCCGGTGTAAAACCTGTGCCAAATCAGTATGCGGATCAAAACGGATGATCCGCTGTGGCGACCAATAACGGGAGCAGCCGAAAGAAGAACAACAGATAGGATTACATGCCTCAAATATAAAGTCGGTTGACCTTTTTGATTTTTCAACTTTATATACAAATTTGGATTTAGTACGAGCGAGGGATTCACTCTTCAGAGTATTTGACAAGGTGTTTAACTCTTTTAATAAGTTTTTATGTGTCAGGTTTGATAGAGCATTATTTTGTAAAAAAAATTAAAAACAACTCAACTTTTCATTGTTTTGATAAGCAGAAGTTTAAGGATACTGTTAGTTTTATTTTATGAAATACTTTTGTTTCTTTTTGTGGGATAATGTTTCAAGAGGTTAAGGGTATTCTCATGGGTGGGAATTGCAGCCCCTACTTGCAGATATTTTTGTTATTTTCTGTGAGTTTTCATTTATGCAAAAACTGAGGAAGGAGAAAAAAATATGAGGATTAGCTAAAAAATTATCTCCTACATTAGGGTTGGGCATACAACCCACACTTTTTTTGAAAGGAGTGTTTTTTATGGCCAAATTTCACGCTGATCACGAATCCGTTGAAATTTTTGACGTGGATGATGTCTTCGTAAACATCACCTCGTCAAAAAATTTCAACGGATTCGTGATCAGCGTGAAAAATGGCCATAAAAAACACTCCTTTTTAACGGGACAACAAAGAAAAAATTTTATGTGTGCCCAACCCTCTTAGGTTGGTAAAATGCAAAAAAAAAATGGCCACAAATTTACCCACTTTTCAGGTAAAATTTGATAATTATGGCTTACTAGGGCATGTAATATTATTACATGTAATATTATTACATGCCCTAGTAAGCCATAATTATCAAATTTTAGCTGAAAAGTGGGTAAATTTGGTGGCCATTTTGATTTTTTGCATTTTACCAACCTAAGACATCATCCTAGGTCAAAAGTTTCAACGAATCGTGATCAGCGTGAAAAATGGCCATAAAAAACACTCCTTTCAACGGACAACAGAGAAAAGTCGATGTGTGCCCAACCCTACCTACATGTTGTTGTAGAGAAAGGGAAGAGGCAGTGGTAAATCATGGGTGAAACACCAACGCAGTCATCTTCAGAGTCTTCCACTCCCCCGTTTTAGGATGAGCACTCCTGAAATAATGAAGATAATTTTGGGGAAAAAATCTTCACCTTGTTGCAGAATAGCTCTTTGTCTGGAACAATAATCTGAGTCGTATCAAAATTGAGGGGTTGGCTCAGTAATGTGTCCCATTTCTCAAAGTCGCAATATTCGCTGACTTATGCTCACTCATATTTCTCCTTTTGAAATTGGAACACATTACTGTGTCAAACACCTCCCTTTTGACACTACCATCCCTGTGGGGATAGGCTTCGCCATCTTTTCACATGATCATTTCTTTAACCAAATTGAGTAGTCAAATAGAGATCCAATAAATATTAGTGTTTTATTTTCAGGAATAACTTAATTTATTCATCAATTGAAAAAAAATGTGGCGGTAGCCTGTTAAAACCCTCAACCCCATTTTTTTTATTAATACTTATACTTTAAACACTTAAGGTAATGTATTTATTCAATTGCTCATTTTATATCTTTTATCATCAAATGCTGTTAGAGCTTTCCTCCGAACAGTCTCTAAGAATATTTTTTGTCTATAATTTCGAATAAGATTCATCTCTCAATAAATATCCTTTCTCTTCCATATACATTCAAGGTAATGTTAAAAGTTAATGGTCTCTTTTAATACACTCTTCTTTAGACCTTTAAGTATCTTTGTTGAGCAGAGATGAAATGACAAATCTCTCTTAATGCTCTTGTCTGAGCATATTTTGGGACCAGTCATGTACCTTAAACTTACATAGAGTCAATAAATATTTGTTTTTGTTCTATTATATAAAATTGTTTTTTAGCACTCATCTGTTATAAAATATTTCCCACACTCAAAACTTGTCTCAAACACGAACACATGAATTTTTTGAGAAATGACACATTTCTCAACTTGGATATTTTGCAAGTATTATCCCATTGTTCTCTTTCACGTTTTTCATCCAGACCCAGTAATTCTGGAAAATAGATTGTTTCGCACTTCGTTAAACATGCTTTATAAGTTCGGCATTTCTCTCACTCAAAAACCATTTTGACCGACAGAGATGAATGATAATTTGCTGTATGACCCAATGTTTGATTCAACAGAGATGAACCATCTTTCATGTGACGAATAATGTAATGACAATCACAATTGGTAAGGTGTGTGTGTGTGTGTGTGTGTGTGTGTGTGTGTGTGTGTGTG
>CM068953.1:200837693-200853354 GCA_035128595.1 Eptatretus atami
GTGTGTGTGTTGTTAAGTCTGGCTTCCTTCTTGGAACTATGGTGTAGTAATTGGTCTTCTTTTTGATTGTATATGATTAATTATATAATTAATTGATTATTTTCCTTTTTATTACAGCATTTCAAACTCACTCATAGACGATGTTATTTGTTTTGTTAATGAACTCCACAAGGGATGGAAAGCTCTGAATGATGTCCTCCAAGATGGATACCTCCGAGACCTCCGACATCACAGAATTTACACAATGTTTCAACATCCTTTGAAGATTTTCATGAAAGGTGTTACACATAAAAAATACAATGATGTTAAATTCAATGTTCGTTGAAGATTTACTGGAAAGGTATTACACATAATAAAATACAATTATGTTAAATGAATGCCTGTGTTTACTGTTTTTGCAGTGGCAAACACAAAGAAAGCACAGATATGTTGCCTCTTGTTCCAAACATTCATCAGAGGCTACCCCAGGTAAGTAATTATTCATCTCTCTGACAGAATGTAACATATGAGAGTTAGGATTTATTTATTTATTGACAACACGATATACTCCAACACCTCCTTAGGTATTCACAGGGTGCATTAGAATATACGTGTTTGATGTGTCTAGGTTGTGTTGTGTTAGTTGTGGGTCGTCAATATTCAGTGTGGTGATTTGAGGTTTGTGTGTGTGTGTGGTGTGTAGTGCTTTTTAACAGGAAAGAAACACTCAGATGATTCAAGACCTCTCCACTTCTCACTCAAATTATTAATGAAACCCTGTTGTAGATATTTTCATGTGTAATATTGTATGTTTAAACTATTAATTATATCTGTTTGTGATAATTATTTAATTCTTAATTCAAAAAGATAAAGGAGTGGAAAAAAGAATGGGAAGGGTGTGGGGATGTGTGCTCTCCTGCAATGACCTTGCCCCCATCATCTGTGCTGTTCACGTGTTGTGTGGGTTTCATATATCCATGCCGCTAGGTTGTTTAGTGTGCTATCCGATCGGGCAATAAAGCGGAGTTGCTGCCTCACTCCTGCGTCTGTCTGCACCTCGAGCACTACAATTCAACGAGGATGGGATGTGACGGTCATGGCGCACGAGAGCTGCCTGTTTTCGTCGGGACGATTTCATTGTTTTCGGAACAATTGGGTGCATTTCTCACTGCGAATGACGTGGTCGATGAGAGCAAGCAAGTCGATCTGCTCGCCTCGGCTATCAACGAACATAGTATCGAGTGTTGCAGTGTGTGGTGCGCTCGACAAGCCCCCAGTGGGACACGCTATCGTTTCAGGACTTTTTCAGATCGAAGGCACCATGCACCGGAGAAGTCAATACAGCAAGCTCGATACCAGTTCGATCACCTCGCAAAAGTACGGAGGAGTGCGTCGCGGATTTCGTGTGCGGATGAAGTATTCGTCCGTGCCTGCAGGTTAGCAGAGGGAGTCGTCCGCTCAGATCTCAAGACTCGATGATTCGTGGATCACAAGATGCAAAATACCTCGGATTTGCGAC
Source organism: Eptatretus atami (assembly GCA_035128595.1). Lineage (NCBI taxonomy): Eukaryota > Metazoa > Chordata > Myxini > Myxiniformes > Myxinidae > Eptatretus > Eptatretus atami. The sequence continues at coordinate 200,839,192 of CM068953.1, forward strand.
GGATTCTACGGCTCTGCTGAAGGTACATCTGTACATCTTCTAGCCGTGCCACTCCGGATCCCGCGCTCTTCACTTGCTCTCTAGCAGACTTCTTTCGAGATTTCGGCTAGTCGCCGGACCAGCATGCCTACGCACGCGACCCTTTGGTGCAGCCGATTTGCACAAACCTGCACTCACACCGCTGGGAGCACCGCTGGCGACGCTGACCCGCCGCGACTTATCTTGGATGCTTGTTGCCTCTTAGGCTCGACACTCTCGCGTGTGTAGCCATAGAAAACACCATGGTATTCCTCCGGCTGAGTGGTTTACATTGTACAACAGGTGGGTCATCTGAAAACGTTCTGTCGTACCGAGGGGCGTGCCCCATTAAGGTCTATGACGCATTTCAGCGACCCTGCACCCGGCTAACTTCAGCCGATGAAGTGAGCTTTTTGCTCATTGTCTCAAAAACAGGTGCCACCGCCTAGTGCTCGATGTGAAATCAAAGGCACCAACAAGCACTACTGATCCGATCCATCTCAAGAGTTGAATGACCGGAAGCGGCGCTGTTAGTCGACATTAGGTTAGCGAACAGGCCCAAAACGCTAGAAATCAATGTTCTGAGAGGTCTATCACTGCTTACAACCTCAGCCTGTTACACGCAACGACACAAGCCGCCGCTGAAGACAGATTAACGCCAGTCGCACGAATGGACAGACGTGTCCTGAAGTCCTACCACGGCCAGGTCGAACGCACTTTCCAAGTTTCGTCAATGTGGGTGCTGTCTCCGGGAAGAAGAGGGCCCTTCGTCTCTACCCTAAGTGGACTGAGGAACTGATATCTCTCGGCTCTCACGGTCCTGCAATCTCCTCCGGTCAGTACACCTCTGAGTTTCCTACCCTGTCGCCACACCACGAATGGTGGGAATCAGTTGAGAAGATTTCTTAAAGACTCAGGTTTTTGCGACGACCTTGAAGACCTCACAAAGGCACTCTGCAAGCAAACCTCTGCACTCTTTAACATGTGCTTCGCGCTGGTCCCTCTTTTTGCTAAAACGCACGTCCGCGGCCGTCTCGCCCGCAGAGTTTCAATGTTAACTTATAGCCTGGAGGCCGCTCGGAGGATACTTATCAGTGCCATTCACCCCTCAATCAGATCCTTGTGGACCACCTCATATCACTATCTCCCAACCAGTGAGACTTCCGCCCACGTTTTTGCCGCTTGCTGACTCAAAGCCACAGAGACAATGATATCCTGCCAAGTAATGTAATCTTCCATTGTGACCTCAATCTTCAACACAAACAGGCACATATTTGGAGCAGAGCTCTCGTCCAACGGATAACCTCCGGTCTCAGCATGGTGTCATATCGAGATGCCTCGGCCGTTAATTCGTGAGGAATTCCTTTAAGCGTTACGTGTGCTCCCCGCAGGAAAAGTCTCAATCCGGCATTTCACGACCGCAGCTCGCCTCCCCTGGGCGACCTACCGATCCTTTCACGCAAAAGCCTTCCGCACCACGAGCCTCACGTGATTGAATATATATTCCCTTCGGCGAATGGAGTCCCCGCGGCCGAAGATAGCAATCATTCTTTAACAATCAACACGTGTCAAGACTCTATCATTACCGCACCCGAAGCTTTGTTTCTGGACTTTCGTTCTCGCCTCCAGGCTGATAGTTTGCAAATCCGTTCGAGTACAGTTTTTGCATGGACCCATTATACCCTACCACCAAATTGACGACTTCAACACCCATACCCGCCTTGGACGATGGTCTTCTCTCGCTTGCGAGAGCGAATAACCGCGGCCCCAGAACTTCCCGAGCAGGTCTATCACAAAGTTGCTCGCTAAGGAGCTTGAAAACTGGTGAAGCTGTGGCGGCCTGGCAGCTAGAACAGACACAAGCGCGACATCTCTCACGCACTCCATTGATGAAATACCTCGTCACCATTTCACGCCGGAGGCGTGAAAGCCCTCGGAAAGGTGTGAGAGGCAACTGTGCAGGACAATATTATGCCACATGTCCCGAGACAAAAGACGCATGCTGCGCCATACACTTGGTATGGCACACACATCTACATCTACTAAACACTTCCCTTTGTTTGCGCTTGGTCTCTGCTCGCAAAGCTCTGGGCAGTATGCGGATGCTCCGGTTAAGACAATCGCGGACCTGGCATGCACACAGGCTCGTAGATCGATCCATCGATCGCCTTTTAAGTGGGAGTTGGCTCATCAGAGCGCATACAGGTCCCGCAACTAACGGACTCCGTCACGTCCTCTCTTAATCATTCTGCCATCAGCGACACTCTGCACGTTACGCATGACGCATGGCCAGTGCTCTCCACAGGATACTAGGACAGATGTTCATTCCGAATGTGCCATTTAAGTTCATGTAGGCTGCAAGCAGCCCTGCCGAAATCTCATCTGTATTCGGCTTGGGCATGTTTGATCTTCCATCCCGGACCCTGTCCACAGGACCAAGGGAAATGCCACATGAATCGAGCGCAGCTCTCAGCCCTGCGAATCTGGTGCTGTAAATTGCACCTCTTGTTTTGTTATATCGAAATACCACTTGACTGGCTAGATGCTGCAGCATTTCACGGTGCTACGCATACAAACTCACTCTCAATTCATCCTGAGACCGAACGCGGGGTGCAACTCTGGTGGCGGCTGGCATACGATAATACAGAAGAACTGTTTCTATTGTCCCGCCTAACGAGCTACGAGTATTCACGTTCAACGAAGCAACCAGAAGCCATGCTACTGCTGAACGGATCTCTCCCCGCGGCTCGCCTACAGCGGAAGGTCCAGGCTATCGTTCTAAAGTAAGGCAGATCGGTGATTGTTTGCGACCTGAGCCAGTCGTCCAAAGCGGGCGCACGGTCATTGCGCCACATCAGTCAGCGGTTGAAATCGGCTCATGATCCAGTGCTTCACCGTGTCATTCAGGCGATATAATACGGACGGATCTTGGAAGTCGAATCTACTTCAAGACACCGGCATTTCAGCCTTTCGCGTCTGGGCATGGGAACTGCGTTGGCCCATCGGTTGCTTATGTGAGAGGAAGGCAGCTGATTCCACCGAAGTTCACAGAGCACAGTGTTTGGAAGAACTACATGTCAGTCACTTGGCGTCGTGAAGACCAAGAGTCTTGCTCTTAGCCTGTTGTGTGGCGGGTTGGATAAAGACATGAACAGGTGTTAAGATTGCGCACGTGTCAGCAGATGCTGAATCCGCGTCGAGCTTCGGTCTATGCAGATTCGCCGGACAGGCATGGCTTGAGGGTCCATGTGGATTTTCTGTCCGGTTATAATGGCAAAATGTTCTTTTCTGTATGTGATCTGCGTTCTCTAAATCCGGAGTGTGTGAGTAATGCAGCATACATCGGCAACATTACGTAGAAAAACTGCGGAGACGACCTTTGCTAATAGAATACCCGAGATTCTGGTTCCTGATAACGGTCCGCAATTCATCGCAGGTACATTGATGATGTATGCGTCAAAACGGTATTCGACATCTAAGGACGCACCGTATCATCCTCGCCACGAACAGGTAGGTGGAATCATTTGTTAAAATGTTGAAACGGGCTTTGCGTAGGGGGGGGGGTTGCACCTGTGCAGACTGTGGTCGATATCTTTTTGCTCCAATACAGGAACGCTATTCATCCTGCCACCGGCGATTCTCCTGCCATTCGTCTCTATGGACGGGCATTGCGGTCCAGACTGGATTTACTGACCTGTAGGGTCGGTGAGTGGGGCTGTGTCGCGCCGACACTGGTGTGCGGTTTATTGTGGGACAGCGGGTAATGGTACGCGATTATTACACGATTCCAAATGGGTGCCGGCTGTGGTCTCTGTGGTACTGAGGCCGGCAATTTGCATTGTTCGGACTGATGGTGGGAGGTGTGGAAGCGGCACGTGGACCAAATGCATGATCGCTGTTCAGCGCCACCCCCCCCCCCGTGCCGAGCAACATGGGGCCCCCACCTGTGATGTCGCCGTGGCCAGACGTGTATCGCCAAGGCCAGACATGCCGGCGCCCGCGGGGTGTTCACCTGATTCAGTCCTGCCCGAGGGAGACAAGCAAGCTTGTCGGCTGGGGCAGTTTTTGTTGCGGATGGGGCAAGTCGGCGAGGGTGTCACCTCGACCTAGCCGGAGGCGTCTGAGCCTGGGCCGTCTGGCGGCACTGCCCCAAGGCGGGTCAGAAAACGACCGCGGTTCTTGGAGGATTTGAATGTTTTGGTTTCATTTGGTATTTATAATTGTCATTTCATCATACAATTGTCATTTTATGAGGGGAGGAGTGTGCTGTATCACGTGGTTGGGTTTCATATATCATGACTCGCCCGCTAGGGGTTGTTGTAGTGTGCATCCAATCTGGCAATATAGCGGAGTCGCTGCCTCACTCCCGCATCTGTCTGTACCTCGGACACTACACATCCCACCTCACCCCTTTCCGTGTGTTGGAAGGGTGGGGGTGGATGAGGGGGCAATGGTCAAGGGTGGTGTGCGCAACGGGAGATGATGGGGTATGGGTGTGCTTGTGTGGTGGAAGGTGGTGGTGGATCAAGGGTGTGGTCAAGTGTTGTTATGGGTGGCTTGCCTGGGTCTTCCGGGTGGCTTTTATGGGTGAGGTGAGATGAGTGTGTCTGTCCAGTAGGACTTGCAACGCGATCTGGCTTGTATGAGGGATGTGTTGCGTTTGCTGCGTTGTGGCTTCATGATTGCTTGGTAGTCATTTTGTGTTAAAAAAAATTTATTGTCCTCCTTTGTAATTCCTGTGAATAAAATAACCTAAAATCTCTTCTCCTTTGAAATCATATAATTTGTAAGTCCAAGGAACTGCATCTACTCCATTAATAATTTTTGAAAGTTCATTTGTCCATCGCTTCGTGTAACCTTTTTTAAAATGTGATTTCCACCTGTACATTCTTACTACATCACCAACTTTGAACTTAGGCTTTCTGAGATTAATCTCTTTTTCATATTCGAATTTTGTAAATGTTTCTGATGGCTTGGATTTTGTTTAGGTATGAATTGTATCCTTGCACTTATCAACAATGTCCTGAATTAAAGATAACCATTGTTGAGAACCGAGTTGAGTGATTTTTTTATATAGTCTCTTTCAAAGTGCAATTAAAACGCTCAATAACAACCGCTTTTCCTTCATTAAAGGTGCTCTATAATGTAATGCCATTATTTTAAAGAAAAATAATAAATGTTTTGTTGTAGAACTCTGTGTCCTCATCATTCCACAAATTTTTAGGTTTTCTCTTTTATTTAATATTTGTTAGAAGGTTCACATTAATATTTGTTTGAAGGTTTACCTCTTTTGTTCTTCAAAGGAACAACCAACGCATATGCGCTGCTCAAATCAATAATGGTTAAAGCATACTTGTACCCCTTATCATGATTGAGTTCAATCAAGTTAGCAGACCAGATAAAATCAACTTCCTTGGAATAAATCTTCCTTCTATTAAACTTTGTGATCATTGGTTTATGTAATTCATCAGCTAATTGCTCTTCAATCTTAATGACATCATTAGAGCCTATACGTTTTTTGAATTACCAAACCCAAGTCTCAATTTAGCACTGATCATCATCTTCACGATTAATCTGTCAACTTTTTCTCTCAAGGTTGGATTTTGTATCAAAGACAAATTATACAACATTTCTCGATCTGATCTGTGTTTTTATTCCAATGTCGTGCTATTTTCATGATCAATATTGTGCTTCATGCACATTTCATCAACTCTGTTTTTAGGTGAAGAACAAGGTTTAGGATTGTTAGCCTCATCCAATCTTTCATACAAGTTTGTTCCTGGACCACAGAAAGAATACACTGGTAGATTTAATTCCCCTGGTATTCCAGTTGTTGTAAATTTACTTCCTGATAACTTTTGAATATCTCCTCCACCTTTTTTTGGGGAGATGAATTTACTCTTTTTAGTGCCACACACCGAACATATCCCCTTTTGTATAACTCTTTAAGTTTTACTTTTAACGTACAAGATATTTTTAGTATTACTTTTCTTTTTACATTTGAGACAATAACTCATTTATTTATGAGAAAAATTCCTACAAAATTTGAAAACCTTTTTAGATTCCATCATGTACATTTGAATCTCAATTTTTTAAATATAAAGAATCCTTAGAAATGTCTTCACTCTCTCCTCCATTTATTGAAGAAAAAAATGTTAAACTTTAACCAAAGTCAATTATACCAGCATCGTCAATAATATAATATTTTCCTTCTTTCTATTCTTTATCTCCACTTTCTCATTAAAATCATCTCCCTGAAATCGCTGTTAATACTCTTGACCCATATATTTTTGCTAAACTTGTTCTTTGTTTTCCTCCTCAGTGCATTGAGAAAAATTTATTTTCTGTCATACCTCCGATCTCTTTTTTCATCTTACTGTTTTCCATATTTATATATTTATTCATTCTCTCTCTTTCCTCCCTCACTCTTTTCTCCCATGCCTCCTTCTCTCTCTTCTCCCTTGCCTCCTCCTCTCTCTTCTCTCTGTCTTCTTTCTCTCTTGCCTCATTTTCCTCAACTCCTTTCCTATCCCTCACAACCCTTGAACCATCTCCCCATCAAATATCACACATATTAATCTGGATTTCTCGATATTCCGGTTTCCAAAATATTTTTTTTTACAACAGGAAACCAATAAAATTTCTTCTGAATTTCTCAAAGAGCCTTGCATTTTCTCAACTTTAAAACATTTCATTATTTAGTATTTTAGTTAAATCCAAAGTTGATTATTTAGAGACATCATTATAACACCAATCTTTTATTGAAAGTACCCCATTCTTATGTTGGAGAACATATTTTGTTTAAACACTTAATACCCTTTTCTTGTAGGTATGCCTGGACACAGAAATGTTTTTTTCTTGAAGCCTTTTTGCTGTCATTTATGTATCAGAAATATATGACAGATTAATATGATGACAGCTAATAGCTCCCCATATTCCTATGGTAAAATCAGTTTGTATTCCCTTACTTACTACATAAATTCCTGTTCTTTCTTTCTTCATGATATAAACTACAGCAAAACCATTATTGATTTTAGCCTTATTAAATTATTTCGCTAAAGTTTGCTACTTGTGCTTCCACAAATCTCATTATTGGCACCAACTGGATAATATTCTTCCTTAAGAGACTGATTTAATTATTTCAGATCTTCTCGGTTTATTTTAAATGACCAATTAAACCCTAAATCATTCATATCACATCTCCAATGTTCTATTCTCATACAAACGATACGCCCTTCTTTATAATTTTTTATTTCAATTAGAATTTTGAATTATGTATGACCCGGAGATAAAATCAACATTTCTGTGTCTTTGGTATACACAGCCGTTTTGTTTTAGGATATATATTGTGATAAATCACTTAATCTCACCAAGTTATTCGCCTCAGTCGGGCTTGGATAATTTATTATTTCATAAGCATTTTTCATGTTAATATTTTCTATTATACTATATTTCTGTCATTCAGCATGTCTCTTTGTGTAATAATTTGACAAATAAATATCTAGTTATTGGGATACACCAAAGGTAGAACCATCTTTTCTAACATGTCATTTATATTGGATTAAACATAACATCATAAAAAATAATTTTTGTTGAGTTGAAATAACACATATAGACATAATTGACCATAACACATGGAATTTAATTATTGGACTTGAAATGTTTGATAAACATTTTAGAAGAATTTCATGATAAACACCATTCTGTAAGAATTCCATGATTTTAACAGGTGGTGTAAGACCATCACTATCAAAATAATATTTAACCTGATTAATATAAATACAAACCCAAGCAGAACCATTTCCATTATGATCTTCTACATTCATAATAATATTCTTTGTATATTTAGACAAGTTTGTTAATTCCTCTCATATAAATACCCACATTATCAATTTGTTATTTCTTACAATATTTGGCAAGTTCGATATTTGATGGTGAATTCTTTCCAAGTTCTTTAAACCACTCATCAATGCTCATTTACTTATGAGAAAGATATACAAAACTGTCTAAATTTAATTTTACACCTGCTTTTGTGATAGAAGAAAGCATATCTCCAACTAACAATCTCACTTTATCAGGTAGGCTTTCAAGTTTTTCAGCAAAATAAACAATTATATCACTTCCACTAATTTGTTTTTCCAACTCTTTGTTATGTCTTTCCAACTCTTTTTGAGCCTGTATTTGAGCCTTCCTTTCATTGGCAAGTTTTAAGCTCTGCTGCAATACCACCTGTCAATGCTCCAGCCACACTTAAACCAGCAAATAAAGGAATTAGAAATGGGAGAAATCCTCCACTCATCTCTCTTATTGAATACTTCTTCAACATTGGTTTTGACATTTTAATTTTAAGTGAGCCAGTATCGTTCAGATTTTTCACCTGTTCTCTTGTGAGCAAAACATCAATTCTTACAGCTCCTTTTCTCTGAATTGTGTTAACGTTCATCATTCAAGACTTTTGATTTTGAATCCAAGATGATAGTTTATGAAGATTGATTTGATTAACATATACCCCAGTTGGCACTGTACTACTCATGAATTTATCAAAAAATTATGTGAGACTAATCATAACACCATTATCTGTATTAAGCTGTAATTCGGTTTCTTCAAAAAGCAAGCAATGTGTGTCAACCTCTTCACTCTCTCCTCTTTCAATGTATAGGGAAGTATCCACTCTATAAGACTTTATAGTTTCTTTTTGAGTGCTCAGGTCAATCACATAGATTGTAGAAAGTTTTTTTAATGCTACCATATCCTATATGGGATCTTTATTACCATTGCTTCCACACACCTTTTGATAAGGCTTGTATGCTTCATCATAATCATTTTTTACCAATGATTTTCCAATCTATCTCGTGGATAAAATGTTCCATCCAGAGAAACGTGAAGTTGTTTCACCTTCGCATGATCACTCAATGCATTACTCTTGTCAGGAGCAGTGTCTCCATCTGGTTTCTTAAAAATGAGCCATAGGTATTGCGGCTTTCCTTCTAGAACACCAAAATTCCACGTGTAAGTGGTTTGGTTCACGTTAACATGTTAACATCTTTTAAGGTATCATGCATTTAGTGGTTTCTTTGAGTTAAGTCTTCTATTCAATATCTCTTCTGTTTAAGATTAGGAGTATATTCATGAATATACCAACTCATTTCATCAATACAAATTTATTCTGATCCCCAAAAGCATTAGCAACACAAAAAAGCAATCTATTTTCATTATTATTCATTTGTAGTTGAAATCTAATTTTAAGTCCACACAGAACTTTATCAAAATCACAAAAACCAAACATTCCTTAAAGAGGAACTGCCATGGTAAAACTATTTTCTGCTTTTGTATCATCATTACACATTCCTTTTTTTTTACTATAACTGGGGTTTTCATATATTCCCGTTGTCATATCAGGAATAAAACCTTCAACAGCACACTTACCCATTCTACCACAAAATTAAAAAAGTGTAAGTTTCATCATATTAGATGTCGCAGAGACACAATCAACCGCTGCAACATGTTGTGTTCCAATATACAAACAAACGCTCTCAAATATTTTCCAGAAGAAATAATTTACGGGTGTAGTGTTTGTATTATTCGCAGCCTTACAGAATGAAAATTTACACAAAAAACTATCAGTTAGATTCTATTAAGTTTGTTGATTATTAATTTCAACACTTTTTGTACCATTTATATTCCAGTCTATTCCTGTTATAGCATTTAACTTGAAGTAGTCTTCTTTTTTAGTAGAGTTTGAGATGACAATGGTATCATCCAAATCATAGATACTATCGATTGCTTCCATACTTGTATTTATTGGGTAAAAAAAAAAAAGTATGTTTAAACATTTGAAACCCTGACGCAAGTATTTGAATTATTTTTGTCATTCTTGGGGTGACAACTGAGTTTTGCCTTGCTTAATTAATTTTATTGCTTGCAATTTATGACATTCCTTTTGGGTGTCTTTTATACTCTTTATAGCACCCGCTACATTTCCCACAGCAGAAGCAGTTGAACCAATTACGTCTTTCTTTTTAAGAATAGTTGAAGCTATACTCATTGCAGTATCAATTATCCCATCTCCTCTATTTCTAAATTGATGTCTTACACCCCGTTGCCTCTTCAGTTTATAGTATCCTCCACCAAGATACATCCCATCACCTTTATAGAGTGGGGAAAGAAACATCCCATCCCCTGTAATTATTTTATATTTCTCCAACTCGTGTTTCCTCACAATAACCATCATATTTATTTATTGGAAAACATCACGTAGGTGAATTCCGATGGATATAATTTCTCCATTAAAATAAATAATGCGATTATCTTGGTCGGTTATCCTAATATTTACTCTTTATATGTTTTTTCCAGACTCGGGAAGATAAACCAGTTTTTTGGTTCCATATTGAATTTATAACCATATTGAATATGACGAATGAGGGCACAGAGTTCCATATTGAATGGGGTTGAGTATGCACTGAATCAAACTCTTGTATTTGTTCTTATTCCATCATTATAAGCATCATCAATCAAATCACATTGAATTAACACTGAATTTATGCCTGAGGATATTTGCATGACATTATCGCTAAAAAAGGTTCCATTAGTTTCAATCTTTTTTCGAGGGGAAACAAAATAACTCTCGAAATGAATTATCAATCGTGAAATCAACGTTGTAGTTATTTCTAAGTTTAATCGGTGATTTTGAAGTGTGTTGCTGAATATCTGTAACAATATTTTTTGGTTCATCACCTTGTTCTTTCATAAGGCGAACAATTTCAGAAGATATTTGAGAAATCTCAACTGCTCCGCGTGTAACTATTAGTGTTTTGTAACTGCTTCCCGGATTATAATTGAACTTGTAATTTTTCTTTGTGATTTTAAACAAAGTATTATAAGTTTCCATTGACAAAAAAGATGCCTCATATTCTTTTGTTGCATCAAGTTGTAGTGGGTATGGGAAAGAAGATGTGTGATCACTCGTTGTGAAATTAAAACAAAGGATTGTACTTCTCCTCTTATTTAATATGGGATAAAATGTCTTTGTATTGACATTTATTAATTATTTTCAGATTCATTAACTTGTCTAAAATGGCTGATGCTTCATGAAAACAATTGTTGTTTCCAGCCTTCATCCGACCTCACAACAATAACAGTCTATCAACTAATTGTGATGTTTCACTTGGAAGAAAACTAGCACCTGAACCAATCCTACTTAAAGTCTCAATGATGTGTTTCTAATTTTCATTCTTCCTTCCGTTATGAGCAACAAAAACCCCATAATCAAGCGAGTTTACTAAATCAATATATACTCTATCATCCTAATATTTTTATATTCAATGGTTTATCAAAATACCTTGATTCACCCCTCACAGTTGAACCTTATCTTCCATCTTTTGTAAGAAGAAACATTAATCTTGGAGGTAATATAAGAGGTGGTTGAACATAACTCGAGAACTTTAATTCATCTTTAAATATCAATACCTTTTCTTTAACAAGATGGAATATTGCTGGTTGTTCTGCTGAAATGAGACCTGCTATGGTTTTTGAATCGGTTTAATATTGATTGTTTTGGTGAGCATTCACAGCATAATCAGGGGGTTAATTTTTGTCTTCCAGTTGTTGAAATAATCCTTCATCATCCTCTAATTCTCCTGTATCTTCTAGTTCTTGATCGGTCATTTGACGAAAATATTTTATCATTTGAAGTTTTTAGGGGTATATTCTATCATTGGAAATGGAGACATTTGTTGGTGAGTTTTTTTTGAGAGTGGTTTAAAAAATTTCTCTTGTTTTCTTTCAAATGCTTCTTCGCCCATTCGTTTAAGTCTGCATTTCTACTTTGTCTTCCTGTTGTTTTACAACTTTTGAAACCAACTTTTGATGTTTCTTAAATCTTCTTGCTCGTTCTTGCTCATCCATTTATTTGTTGGAAAATATCATTTCATGAAATGTAAAGGTCAATAGGGAAATTTTCCTTTTCTTCATCATTAAAGTAGATGTGCTCAAATAAATTATTTTCTTTCAATATGTCATCAAATTCTTTCTCAAATTAATACGAGTTGTAATTTCTTCTGCACCAATACTGCTATCTCTACTTTTCATACGTTTGCGTTTGAGTTTCTTCTTCAACATCAAAACCAAATGATAAAATCTTAACTCCATTACCACTCAGATGTTTAATAATTTGTCTCATTCCTTCTGGATTCTTTTCTCATAACCCAAGACCATAACATTTTAGTTTCCTTAATTTACTCTTTCAATGTGTATATTTTGTTGTACCAAGAGAGACCTCAAATATTTGACCTTCTTTCCACAATCACGTGTTCCTCGATTGAAATGGAGTAATAATCTTCACCTTCTATATCTCCTGGTCACAGTACTCGGGTTGTTGCAGATACATTACGTATTACAGGGTGTTTTTTTTTTTAATATGTAATCTTTTCATTTTCACTCTTCAATAACTTAGATTTATGGAAGTTTTTTTTCCAGAAGCAGATTACCCACAAGATTAATAATAACTCTCATTTATGTATGTCATTGTTTATAAAATAAGAAAAATATCCCTCAGTATCTCTTCTTGTTTCTCAACAATGTATTTTGATTTTCCAGTCGTGTGTTTCATATACTCCTCAAATTATTTTTTGCTACACAACGTGCAATTGTCCCTCCAAAATTTATTTATATCTATTGAATTTAACTTGAATAAAATAAATGTATTGTCATTATTTCTTCTCGAGCGACGAGGGAGTTTAAAGTATGATTTACTAAAATTAATACAATTACAAGACGAATGCCTCCCTCTTGTGTCATAACTATCCATAACCATTTTGTTTCTCTCATTAACACAATCACCAAGGATAACGAGATTCCTTTTTTGATTTATCCAAATTTTGGGGTGAAGGTATATCATCCATTTTATCATGAAGAATACAAGTTATAGGTGTTGATTTACTTTTATATTTCTGTGTCATACAAAATTGTTGAATTATATCTTCAATGTTATCATCATCTTATATATTATTTCCGAGTTTGTGGTTTCGTGTCGCGCTATCTTCGACTTTGTTCTGCGCTCGAGTAACGTGATATTCGGCTTACATTGTCTCAAAGACCATATGAGGTGCATGGTACAAAAAAAGTAAATAAAATGGTTTCAACAGTGAAATCGTATTCCACTTACTGCATTAAAGTAAAATTACTACTGATACTCTGCATCAGTTCCGGGTTATGCTAGTTTTATTTGTATTGAACTTTAAATAAACCAATTATGTTTTCATTTTGGAGACCTACATTAAAACCTTGTGAGTGTAGTTGATACTCAGGTTGAAAACTTGACTTTGTGAAAATTATTAAATTATCAAAATCTAAAAAGTTGGGATTGAGGAGCATCTTCATGAGCAGCCAGGTTTTTCTACATCTGCTTAAACTAACTATGAGGCATCTCAATTAATTTGGAAGATTTTTTGGTTGTTCAATTTTAGCAATTTTCCCAAATGGGTAAGAAATCATTTATTTATATTTTTGGAAAATAAATGATATTCATTTTAATTGGCTTTTTTAGAAACTATGTTTTATCCTGAGTTCATTTTTAATTTTACGACAATCCGTTATTTTATTTATACAATATCTTGTGTTGATATTTCCCTGAAAATGACAATCGTGAATAATATACATCATCAAACCATGAAACGTTATCGTCATTTGTTCAATCTCTTCTCTTGTAAGAAAATTTGTTATTGCACCCTCGTACTTAACATTCATCCTATATATTATTTCTGTTAACGTCTGCACGTAATTTGACGTATCTCCTCCGTAACTGCTTGTCGCCACTTTCAGCATGTGGGTGGTCTGTGGTCTAATGAACAGCATGGGCTATGTGAGATCGTGCCAGACGGACAGGCTTGGGAATTTTTGGCGATTTTCTAATTTTTACATTCATTTGCATGGCGACGTGTGACGTCACCGCTGAGCGGCGTAATGACGTCATGACATATCGTCATTCGCTGACGTCATTACGTCTGTCGTCGACAGACGGTCACTGCTGAGAGGCGTCATGCCACTCCGAGAAAACAGCGTCTGCAATGTGAAACCCTCTTCTGCACATGCTGACTACCTCGGAAGGTGAATTGACACAAAAATGTAACAAGAAACATTGTATATAAA
>CM068953.1:200856416-200880559 GCA_035128595.1 Eptatretus atami
GGCCTCCACCTGTGTTGGATTTCCTTGTTGTCCTTGTTATCACATAAAGGACAATTCTCAAATTTGTCACATGGAGAATCAGGGAATTCAAGAGGCTCAAGATCTAGTATACTATTCATATTTATAAAGTAAAACTTTACTTCAAATAAAATTCAACTTCGGTGTCATCTTCAGTGCTTTCATTGGTGCTTTCACAATCATCTATAAAACTACTTTCATAACTATCATTTGAACACAAACTCTCGGTATCATAACTGTCTTCTTTTCCAACAGAGATACTGTCATCACTCTCATAATGTTCAAAATCTTAACTTGAATAATGAATCATATTTAATTACTCGACAAAACATTACCATCTATATCTATATACTTTTTTGATTAACAGATTCAACAACAACATTTTTTATATTAAAAGTAATTTTAAAATGGTCCTTAACTACTACTGAACGAAATGTCATTTCACCTGATATATTAACATCCTTTATATTCATCAAGATTTATATATTTGTGGTTGTTGAAAAAAACACAAATTTCTCCTTGATTATTGCTGATGGTCTTATCTTTTCTTTCTGAAGCTTCATCCATAAGGTTTTTCATTTTTTTAAATACTTTTTCTTGTTTCATTGCTTTTTCCAGTTTTGAATGTATTAGTTTGGTTAGTTTTCATGTAAACAAGTTCCTATTGCATTGTATTTGATAAATAATGGTGTATTAATTATTTTATTGAGGTAAATTCTTCAATTAATATTATTAATTAAACATATATATCGTTGCGTTTCTGGAAGACCGCATGCCTCCAAAGCAATGGCACACAACACACAGCGATCCCAAGGCAGTTATTTCAATAGTATGTGTATTTGTTAGCCCATTCCCTATATCTAGTGGGTCAATGGGAAAGATGTGTTGCATTGTACTCTTGCAGTTAGGTCTCCTGAACCTTCAATCTTTGCAGTCTTCCACCCCTTTCTCTCACACGTAACATGCGAACAAACACACATGCAAAACAATAGGATCCAAGTGAGCAGCAGAGCGAGTGGCACATACGCATTTGCATGTCAATTTTCCATTCAAAACTGCGCGTCAATTCATAACTGCTATCTCACCTCAGACCTTCATTCTACTCACCAAAACCACTTCTGCGACTACTAAAAATATCTGCAACAACCACACGCTTACGTTTTTTTTATTACAAACGTGACCATGATTGGCAACTTAGTTACAAGGAATTTCCACCTCTTCGCCACAATGCCACAACATACTCCTACCTCATTATAAATGCCACAACGTACTCCTACCTCACAATAAATGCCACAATGTAATCCTGCTTCTCTAAATGCGCCGCAACTTTCACATATTCATCAAACACTCAACACAGCCTTGAGGGACACTGAGGAGACAAAGGTCAGGTTTTTCTTATTACTCCCCACTGTGCCTCTTCGCATCACTTCTGAGCCTTTTGTCCTCCTCATCTGGCCCTCTACCCTAGCTCTTCTGCAATCTCCTACACACTGTCAAAAGCTCTACCTACATCTCCCTCTCCTCCCTCATCCTACCCTCTCCCTCCACTGCACACAAAGCCTCCTCCCCTCCCTCTTCCTTCATAGTGTGGACTTCAAACATCCGGGGCCTTCGCTCTAACCTGACAGATCTCTCCATACAGGTTGCCACTGACAAACCAGACATAATTTGCTTAACAGAAACTTTCCTCCTTAAAGACATCACTGACTCCTTAGTTTGTCACCTTGGTTATTCCCTCTTCTGGTAGAATAGACCTGAGCCTCGTCCTAGTGATGGAGATGCTCTCTTTATCAAAAAGTTGATTCTTCACTCTCGATGCACTGCCCTCACTCCTCAAAACCCCCAGGAATATGCCTGGCTATGGCTTTCCCTCCGTTCACACCTCATGTACATATGTGTTTTGTACCGTCCACCAAACAGCAATGACTCCATTTACATCTCACTCACCGAAAATATGGACCAACTTATATCCACTCATATGTGGTGACTTCAGTTGGCTGGGTGTGGGTATCTTTCTCACTTGCCATGGCACTTCAGCAAAGGACTTCTGTGACCCATTGGGAATGACACAATCGGTCAACTTCTCAACCCAGATCTCAGCCAACTGTACTCCATCTCTTCTCGATTTGGTTTTGACCAATATCCCTGCAAATATCTGCTGTTCTTCCTCTGCTCCAATTGGTTTATCTGACCGTTATTGGAGAACCACCTCAGCACCAACAGGTCTGGCATTTCACTCAGGCCAACTGGCAGGGACTTCAATCAGCCATAAAACTTCTAGATTGGTCTCCCATTTCTACTTTCTCTGGCATTAACTCATCCTGGGAATTTTTTCAAAGAAATTTCCTCTCTCTCTTGCACAGATTTATCCAATCTCGTCTTCATATCAGTTGTCTTACCCTTCCTCCCGCCCATGGTGCACTGATGCTTGTGGAGAGGCAGTTGCCTTGAAACAACTTTCCTTTGCATCATGGAAGGCTAATCCAACTGCAGGCAATCTCAGTTCCTTCCACAAAGTTTGCAACAATTGTGTGTCCACCCCAAGGAAATCCAGAAAAAACATTTTTCGAATCTCAAGTCTGAACTCTCAAACCTGTCTCCCTCATCCCAATCCTGGTGGTGTCTGGTTAAGTCTTTTTCTGGTGTATGTTCACCCTCCATTTCCTCCCTTAACTCAAATGGCTGCACAGCTGACACTGCCTGTGAAAAGTCTGAATTCCAAAACTCTGTTGCCTTCTAAATCTTGTGTCCCAAACCCATCGCTTTCTGGACCCACCTTACCCAGTTGCACCCAGCTGTTCTTGGACTCTGTGCCCCTTTCTCCTGACAAGGTGGAGATTTTGCTGTCAAACATCGACTGTGATTCTGCAACCGGTTCAGATGGCATCAACCCACATGTACTAAACATCTGCTCTGCTGCTAAATTGGTCACCCTCTTTCTGTTATATTCACCCTCTCGTTTGCTCAAGGTCATCTGCCATCGTTTTTTTTTATTATACAATGTCGAGGATCATATGAGAGCAAACACACAGAATGTACACAAAGGGGAGCAGGAGACAAGAGGGGTGGGAGAGGGAAGGAAAAAACACTGGGGAACAGAGACATGAGGAGATCTGTAGAAGGGAGAGGGATGGGGCGGGGAACAAGGGGGTAAACAACATGGACACGACAGGGACTTTCGGGTCCTTACATGACAGGGACTTTCAGGAGGAAAACGGAATTTGAAGCAAGTGGGTTTGAGGTGGATTAATGGGGGTAAAAAGATCGTGGTTTTGGATGGGGAAGATAAAGAGATGGTGGAAAACAGCTGTTTTTAAGGCCTGGAGGGAAGAATGGGATTGAAGAGAGTGTGGGAGTTTATTCCAAAGGCGGGAAAAAAAGTGGAATGAAAGAGTGAAGGTGAGCAGTGATTCGTGATATTGGTAGTTTTACCAGAAGGGGGGTGCTGGTGGACCTTGAGCACCCTGCGGAAATATGTGGGTGTGGGGGGGGGGAATATCACAGACAGAGCAGTGGGGGGGGGGGGTGAGACCAGAGAGGAGATGGTAGAAGACAAAAAGACCACCGACCTGCCTGTGGTGAGAGAGTGAGAGGCACAAAGACTCAGCCTCACCACAGGAGATACCACTAATCCAAAATGCCTTGGTTTACACAGCGTGAACCCGAGAAAAGTGAGAGGCAGGAGCACAAGCCCAGAGGGGAAGAGGCAATACTCCATCAGGCTGCAGACGAAAGCTTTGTATGTGGTCATGAGCTCAGATGTGCCAAGGAAGGTCTTTGCACGATGGAGGATGCCCCGTCGGTGACTTACTTTGGAGTACAACTTGAAAATGTGGCTTTCCCAGGAAAGGTCATGTCAGATAGTGAGACCTGGAAGATTGAATAAAAGGACTTCTTCAAGAGGATTGTTGAGAAAGTAGATGTCTTTGTCATACAATATTGTCTGTCTGTCTTTGTCATGCAATTTTTGCCACAGTTTTCAAGCAATTGTTGTGTGGAGGTGACCATTTTTTGTGTATGGAGGTGACCAGCCAAGGACAGCATTGCATAACTTTGAGGAAGATCCGTATCTGGATACTCGAATTGTATAAGTGATTCTTCACGATTGAGAGATAATGCCAACAACGATTTCTAGCACAATATCTCAAAATATTATTTATGGATTCGGACAAAACTTGGTGGACAGGTTGTGTATGCGATAAGGACAAATTGAAGCAATTTTGGTGAAGATCTGAATCGGGTTCCGGATTCGAGAATTTTTAAGTGATTCATCATCATGGAGAGATGGGACCAAAAACTATATATAACATGATATCTCACAACGGTGTGGACGAGTTATGATAAACAATGTGGATGAGTTGGTTAGGTGACAAGAATAAGCCGATTCGATTTTGGTTAAGGCCCGGATTCAGATTCAATCTATCAGTGGGATACAAATTGTAAACTGTTCAACCTGGTGGAGGTATATGGTCTCCCGTGTCGTTCCATTTCGCCAAGTGTCACTCGATGAGTGATATTTTTCATTTGTTTGTCTGTTTCCTTGTTTGTCCACACAGAATGTGAGTGTGTGCATGAATTACATGAGACCCTTAAAATTCTAAGACCCTTTAAGACCCCTAAAACTATTTACATATTAGACCCATTAAGATCACGAATGACTAAAATGACCCAGAGGACCCAAAATAATCATAAGACCCCGAGGACCCTGAAGACCTAAAAAGCCACAGGGGACCCAGAAGTCCACGATGACACAAAATAACTGAAGGAACCTGAGGAACCAAAAGACCCAGCAGATGCAAAAGACTATGAGGACCCAAAAGACCTCTAAGACCCTTTGGACCCCTAAGACCTTTTTAGACCTCTCAGACTATTTAGACCCCTAGTACAGTGTAGAACCTGTTGCATGCTTTAAAACCCCTAGACCTCTAAGACCCTTTTGAACCTCTTAGACCCTTAGAACTCCATGACCCTCAGACTCCTTTCTACCCTTTAGGCCTTTACTACTTCACACCTTTCAGACCTTTTAATACCCTATAGACCCCTTTGACCTTTAGACCCCTTTTAGACATTTTAACCCTTTGAACCCTGAGTTCCTTGGACTTTCGGCTCCCCCACCTTGGGCTCCCGAGAGAAAATTCTGATCGCTCGGGTATATGGAGGTTTGAATAGCAGACGGTAAACTGGCCACTTGGGTATATGGAGGCTTCAATAGCGGCCGGTAAACTGGCCGTTCAGTTATATATACAGAGGTTTGAATAACGGGTGGAAAACTGGCCACTTGGGTATATGGAAGTTTGAATAGCAGCAGGTAAAATGGCTGCCAGGGTTCAAAGGGTTGATCCTTTAGATCCCTTCAGACAATTTCCACCCATTCGACCTCATATTACATTCTTTCGACCCCTTTAACCTTTTAAGACCCTTTATACCCATTTAGACCTTTTCAGATCTTTACACCTTTCAACTGTTACACCTCAGACCATTTGACCTTTACAACATTTTCAGACCTTTGACCTTTACACATTTACAACTCCACCATTTAGACCTTTCATTCGCAATGACCTTTCATTTAGTACATCCTTCCATTTATTTGCCATATAAAACAAGTCCTGGATAGGTTCTGCATTCTCTGATTGCTCTTTCTTGTTTAGATATGCATCACGTGGCTGCTGGGTTGCATCATTTGTGTGGTGAGGCTGTGCCACTGAATCTGCTACAGTGCTACCCACAGTAATAGTCAGCCAACCCTTATTTATTTTAGCAATACCAGGGTGAAAGAGCGAAAATAACATAAAGGCCCATATTAAGGAACAAAAGCGAGCCTATGCAAATTGTAGAAATAAATGCAGCGATGTCAGATATATTATTGTACCTGTTCTCTTTCAAGGACTCTATTCTCTCACACATCAACCCCTATGCACAATACTTAACAGTTGTTTGTTTTTTTTACAGATTTCTGCATTTCAAAAATTAAATAATCACAATGTTTCCAAAACCAATTGTCCAGAAATTGAAAAAGGATTGGCACAGGTGAGCTTATGTCGTTTTTTCAACCAATGCACAGCAAGTGAAGCAGAACATATCGGGTTCCGGATTCGAGAATTTTAAAGTGATTCATCATCATGGAGAGATGGGACAAAAATTACATATAACATGATATCTCAAAACGGTGTGGATGAGTTATGATAAACAATGTGGATGAGTTGGTTCGGTTATGTTGAAAGGCCACGCTTTCACGGTCTGTTTTCGTACTGAAAATCAAGATCAAGCGAGCTTTCACCCTTCTGCCCCACGAGAGGTTTCCGTCCTCCCTGAGCTCGCCTTTGGACACCTGCATTACCGTTTGACAGGAGTACCGCCCCAGTCAAACTCCCCACCTGGAACTGTCCCCGGAACGGGTCGCCCGAGCCGCTCGCCAGCGGACGCACGTGCCACGCCGGCCGAACCCTGGGCTTCACACCAGAAACGCGGGACCACCGACGAGGGGGCCCGCACTCCCCGTCTCACCGGGTTAGTGAAAGAACGGTGGTATATATAAGATTTATATAACGGCATTTTATGAATTTATATATTTAACGGCAAGATTTATATAATCATTGCATCTCAGAGATCAATTGTCCAAATACTTCAATGCAGGTGAGAAGGCAGCAATGACATATTTCACTGGCAGGTATGATTTCGTATTGAAAGGATGTCCAGCTTGATGTTCCTTGACTTGGTTTGAGGTGAGAAGCTGTGCATTCAGAATTATAATTTTTGAGTTCGAGGAATAACACGAACTTTACATCCGACACACTCACAGGGCAGTTGCACATCACAGGTTCCTACCTTTACTTAAATTTCAATAATTTTTTTTAATGCAATCGGTCCTCATAAATGCCAAGTAAGCTAATGTTATGCTTACCAGATGTGAACACATTGTTTCGTGCAGAAGAGACAAACCCCAACTAAGCTAACAAATCAAAACTTCTGTCACCACTTTCATATTTTTTTTAACTCATCATAATGACAAGCCTGAAACATTGTGATGAATGGTCACTCCCTCACTATAATTTGGGTCATAGTACTCATTATTTCACTCCATACTTTGTACTTGTCATAGAGTGAAATTATTGGGAATTATAAAGCCCCATAGAAGGTCTCCTTACCTGCTCCATTATCTAACAAACCCACCTAAGTCCTTGGTGATATAGCCTGAAGCATCGCACCACAATCCTAACTACTCTCGCCCTTCTTGGCATTCACAATATAGTGTTCCATGGTGCTTCTCACCTCGACTTACTCTCCCTGGGTACCCAGGTACTAAAATCTCGAACGATGCCCTATTGGTATTACTGCAACTGTCAGCCATACCTGCTCACCTGAGACTCGATGCATCAAACCCTTACACAGACCTTCAAACTTGGCCAAAACTTACAATTTCTTTCACACTTACTGCCAACTCAGAAAAATATTCCCTACCTACCTTTCACCTACAATTCTCCCAATACATGTCATGAGGAATAGTTAATTTTTTTCACTGGACTTCATTATGGAGGAACACAGAACAGAGCATGATGTACAAACCTAATTCATTGTAGAGTTTTTCATCGAGATACAACCTCTGAAAAAAAGCAATGCACACACCTGCTTTTTGCACTTCTTCAACAAATTGTGCCACTCCAAATTTCCCATATTGATCAACCCCTTCCACTACACCAACGTAAGTCCATCCAAATAAAATAGCTAAACGGGCCAATGCAGAAGACTGATATGCATCGCTAGGAATTGTGCGGAAATGTGAAGGAAATCGTTTTTTGTCACTGTAGCATTTGCAAGTAAACCAGAAGTCGACCTGAAGGCAGAAAACGTGGAGAACCATAATTTAGTAGTGCAGTTGTTTATCTCCTCTGAATTAGTATGAGGTAGGAGCAGGATATAATCTCAGAATAACACATTGACAATAAAAGTAATACAAATATATTTATATTTGTTGGGAAAAGAGTTCAACTTGACTTGGATATGATCCACCTGCATAAAACCAATGTGTTTTTGTCTTTCCCCCTTCATAAGGATGATTTAAGAATTGATTTAAAAGGCAATCTTTTAACATAACTGTGTATTCACTATGGTCTATTTTTTCAGGATTAAAACAAAAACAAAAACTCAAAAAAACATTTTCATAAAAGAATAATTACGTCTCTTCTTGGAAATGTAGACGTTGACTTTCAACCCGGCAGCAAAGGCGGTGTACAGAAAGAAAAAAACAACAACAAATAGAAGATGGAGGGAGGTGAAATTCGCTGCACATGATGTGCAACACGCACATAATAAAACGAGTGTTCATTTCCTTCCGAAGGATGTCCAGTAAATAATGAAGATATAAGCACACCTGACGCTGGGCCGAGGCTTCAGACTTTGGCATACTCATGAGGATGACCTTCAAAATGAAATCTCCCAGAAGATAAAGAAAATATGGTCATATTTTTACATGTGGTGTTTGAAAACAATGCTTCTTGCTCTGGAACATCATGTATTCCAGTCTTTGAATATTTTGAAAAAAAAAATTTCCAGCCCGTCATTTTTGACGGGCTTTTATACCAGTATCATATAAAAAAAGGCAGTTTGTTTAACATATAATATGAAAATGAAACTAATTAGGATGAACTTCGTTTCTTGGTTATGTGAGGTTTCACATGAAGAATTTATTTATTTATTCCAGAAGCAGAACCAAAATTTTTAGATACCAGAAACAAAATTAAGAACAACAACCTCTTTCCACCGTCTTTCGTTCGTTTCTAGGCTTTGCCGATTTCATATTAAAAATAACCCGTTGTACACACATGAAGCAAAAACATGCATACGGCGTATGTGCATATATAATACATTGTGGTTACATATCTTGAATCATTCCAATTGCACTGGGCCATGAACTAAGGCCTAAGTCACATTTGCTCTACGGCGAGGATACGGCGGCCGTACGCCCTCAGAATTGACAGAAAGTGCGGCGGCTGCAGAGTTTCTGCGGTGGCCTCAGGGTGGCCCTACGCCGTTTGGCTATCTTTTACAGGCCGTAGGGTCGCCGTGGAATTATAACGCGGAGTTATAACTTTTTTCATTTCTACGTTCGCCGTAGCAATTCGACAAGCCAAAAAAAAAATGGTAAAAATAAATTAAAAATGAACCCACTCTTTACTGTCCGTCTGGCGCACGTTCGCCTTAGGCCCCTCGGTCGCCTTGCGGGCACCTTGAGGCTACTTTGCATCTGCCTTGAAATTCTATGGCCGCCGCAGGGCCCCTTAAGGTCACCGTGTGACATCAAATCAAAGACCGTACGCAACCCCACGTTTTCGGTCTCCACAATTTCTAAATACGCCGTGCTGCTCCCCGAAAAGAAAAACATATGTGACTGCTACATTGTGTGACCGTGGAAATACTACGGCCGCCGTATAATTGCTAGTGGCCGTAGATTTTGGAGACCGCACGGCCGCTGTGGCAAATGTGACTTAGGCCTAACCGACAGGCATAGGGCCTGAAGCCTGCCGATCTGTGTTGCTTCATGCAATGGCGGTGCATTATTTTATTGGGGTGGATTCATGCCAACTATCCAGACAATGGGTGTAAGGCAGTGGGGTGGACTCAGGGCAGCTGAACACAGACCCATGTATAATGTGTGATATTTTTCCAAGTTTGAAAAGGGCATAACTCTGTGAAAATTTGACAAAATATCATGAAACTTGAACTTGCACTGCAACTTATCATAAAAAAAACCAAGTAGCAAGTTCCAGTTGAATATTTTAAAGGGTGTGACTGCTTATCGATAGTGTCTGCCAGATTTGTGTCTATATTTTCCGACGTTTTGTGAGATGCTCTACATGGAATCAAATTAAATCTGGTGAAAAATGGATATTTTGATATAAAGTTATAACGTTCGCACGGAACGCGAACTGATGTAGCATATGACGCATGCACAGATGAGCAAGCAACATTGCGGATTATCTGCAATGTTTATTTCACAGGCGATTAAACTTTGCAATGTCTCCAGGGTTGTTCTATGTTAAACAGCAACTCTTTTGAGGATAAAGTCTTATTTGAACGAATTCATTGAATTTCTTTAACTGCTGCAGGACGCGGTGAAGACCGGCTTTAATGTTAAAGGTATCCGAAATGGTATGCAGCCACAGCCTGGTGAGCAGATCCTTATCAACCATTTAATTGGAGTGCTTGCTTGAGTGCTTAAGCCACTTGCCGAGTGCCCCACAGTCGAGAGCGGGAGAGTTTGTGTCCCGATCGGCATGTCCAGTCGGCAGTTGCGAGAAGGTAGAGGTACATGATTTACAAAGGTTATATGGTTTATCTGTATGAGTTTCAAAGCAAAATATATTTGATAACACCCAATTTCCAAGCCATTTGCCATATTAACATGTTTTCTAAATGACAGACAAAATTTTTTGCACCCTTCATATGACGATTGGCAGCTCTTTGTAAAGATTAATGTTTATGCACACCTCCCTGAAACGTCTATAAGGCAACGTTGTTTTTATCATTTGTTTATTGAAATTTCCCCAAGACAAGGGTGAAAGCAACTCAAGATTTTTGGGTTGGATACAGTAATTGGTAATTGTAGTTTGTAATCACATCGACTCCAATCTGCTGATTCCTGAAGAATTGCCGATATCGGCTAAGCACTAAAACTGTGTGTGTGTGTTGTGTGTTGTGTGTGTGTTGTGTGGTTGTGTGTCATAAATCATAACACTTTCTCTCTGCTAACTCCCTTCCCCCATGCATCTCTCTCTTCTCTCTCTCTCTCTCTCTCTCTCTCTCTCTCCTCTCTCTCTCTCTCCTCTCCTTCCTCTCTCTCTCTCTCTCCTTTCCTCTCTTTCCTCCTCTTTCTCTCTTCTCTCTCCCTCCCTCTTCTCTCCTTCTCCCTCTTCTCTCTCTTCTATCTTCTCTCTTCTCTCTCTCTCTTCTCTCTCTTCTTCTCTTCTCTCTTCTCTCCTCTCTCTTCTCTCCAGACGTGTCCAGACGTATTATGTCTGAACATGTTTGTGTCTGGGCTGTGTTATCTCTGATGGTGCTTGTGTTCGGGCTGTGTTAATCTATCGGAGGTGTTTGTGTCCAGGCTTTGTTTATCTCTGTGTGTGTGTTTCTCTCCGGGATTATTTATCACCCTGTCGGTGTTGTATTTGTCTCCAGACTTGTCCTGGAGTGTTTATGTCTGGATGGAGTTTGTCTCCAGATGTGTCTGGATGGAGTTGTCTCCGGACGTGTCTGACGGTGTTTGCTCTTGACAGCTTGGCTCCAGATGCTCTGGGTGTGTTTCTCCAGACGCATCTGGCCGATTTGTCTCTGAGCGTGTCCTTGCAGGTTTATGTCCGGAGGAGTGTCCAGGCGTGTTGTTCTGGCCATGTTTATAGTATGAACAGTAGAAAAATTTATTTCAGACATTATTGTTTCCATCTTCACTGTTATTCTATGCAGAATCATTTTGATGACACAGTATCTTCACAATTGATGCTCCACTGCACGTCTGCCTTCGCTCTTCTCACCTCTCGCTGCTTGCCTTCCCCCACCCTTCCTCAGTCTCCCTCCCTGCTCTCCCACACCTCTCCTCTCTCCTCTTTCCCACTCAACATCCTCATCCTCCCCTCCCCCCCCCCCCGCCACCCCACTTTATGTTGTCGTCAGTGAAGCAACGTGTGTATTGCTCAATCATATAATATATATATGTATATATATATATATATATATATAATATATATATATAACTGTATATATATAACACATATACAGTATATATATATATAATTTTGGCCTCTGTTTGTCTGTCATGTTATAACATGAGAACGAATTAAACGGATTTCAATAAATTGAATTACGGTGGATTCAGGGAACTCCCGGAAGTTGTATGAAATTTTATTATTACTACTTTATTATTTATTATTTTTGTTATGGGTACATGGCACACGTGGAGAAACTGGCAAATGCCAACTTGTATGCTGGTTATCCCCACACTCTCAGGAATCCTTTTCTTCTTTCCCTGTTGATTAGCCCTAACAGCAAAGATTGTTATTTCTGTCAGCGAAGCAACGGTCTTCTATTCTAGTGTAAGACAAGGATGGCTGTCTGTTCATCTTAGCTGTTACGCTGATTGCTGTGTGAGAGGCTTGGTGCAATGTGATTGACTCCTGGCAAGATTGAATAATTAATGTATCTGCTTATTAGAAGCTGTATTCCAAAATCTGATTTCATATTTGCCGATTGGAGATCATGGCCAAATTAATTCTGTCAAAATCTGGAGTGAAATCAGAAATTAGGAAAGATCTATTTTCTTCTCACCTGCACAATATTGTTGTAGATTCCGCCAGCCGGCGTGCGAACGACCGCGTCTAACAATACGGTTGCTTCGCCCACGAACGGACAATCCAGTCGCGGGATTCCGGATCAACGCCGAAAACAGCCCACGTGTGTTTTAAGCACACCACAACCTTGTCCGCACTCTACCCACGCTACGGGTCAATCGCCGAATTGTCGATATAGCTAATTTAATCGCGCGGGTAGACTACGAGAATTGTACCTCAACGGGACCACCTGGAAACGAGTCGCTTAAGCAGCTCGCTTCCTTTTGGGATAACCGAGCGTTGTATTATCGCGCAGTCCCGTTGGACCCGATCACTTTACCGGCTATTTAAAACCAACTATATTCGAGAGCAAGATGGTGGATCAATTAAGGAGAGGACGCAACGAACAGGTTTACATTCACACAAGGACATTATTGTAATAAGTACGTAAGCAGGCATGCACGTATGCAATTAAACAAGGCAAAATGCGTAGCAAGTATACAAGGCCAACACGCATGACAGGAGAACTACAACCGTTCACACAATCACTTAACAGTTTTTACTATCTAGAGACACGCCCACGCACACACGTACCACCACACACACCCAAGAAAATGGTGCAGGCCTTAATAACGGCTCCAGCTCGGAGGACAGGTGAGCTGAAACCCAGAGCCTATCTCGAACCTCTCCACCTCGTGTGGTCTTCAAGTTGTTCGGACCCGGCTCCAGCGAGAGCGAGCTGACCCAACCCCGTGAGCCGCAATCCTTCCGAGCTCCAGCGAATCCTCCCGCGCTTTTCAACACGTGCTGGTGAGACGAGCGCCGATCTTTCCGTCGATGCGTCGCTTCCCCGAGGAACCACCTCCAAGAAGGCGATGAGTCGCACCAAGCCGGGAACCAAACGGAGAACAAAGAGCTCCACAAACCAAGAAGAAGAAAAGCCACATTCGCAGCTCGAGCCGAGCAACCGGCTCAACTTCCTTCCAAAACAAAGCAGCTCTCCAAAAAGCCTACCAGCCAAGTAGAACCCGAAGCTCTGCTGAACAACTCCTCTGCAGAAGCAAAAAGCTTCCGAAGGCTTCAAACCCTAACCAGAGTCAAGCAGGACTCGAAGGTCTGCTGAACAACCACTCGAACAGAAACCGAAGCTCTACTGAACAACCAGCCAAGCAGAAACGGAAGCTCTACTGAACAACCCCCGAACACGAACCAACTAGAGGATCTCTTCCTTATCTCTTAGCAGCTCGAGCCGAAGCTTTACTGAACACACAGACACGAACCAACTAGAGGATCTCTTCCTTATCCTCTTAGCAGCTCGAACCGAGGCTCTACGAACCACCCGAACAAAGAAAAGATCTCTTGTTTATCCTTCTCCGCCCCTCCCCCGCACCCAGCGTGACTCATGCCCTCGTGATCCATTCCCCGCTCAACCACGGGTGGGAGGGAGTTGTTGACATCATGAATCACGTGACGGCAGGTTTCTTCTTCCTCTTCGCAGAAGAGTGGGAGGGCGTCTCCATTGTGTTGGGATCGCTCTTTAACTATTAATCGATCCGCAGCGCATCTAATCGATTTCTGAACATTTAAACAATGGAAGGTGAGCTATTAGGAACCAGCACTATCGACATAGCTACTAAAGGAACCTGTATGTTTGTGCAATCGAATTCCAAATTCTAACAATAATGAATTAATTGGTCTCGGAACAGGAAAATAGCTCAAAAATTCATTTTTTCACTCTTTGAAAGGTACAGTAATTGTTGTATGTGTGATTTTATTTCACACCACCCAGGAACACCACTGGTGATCTTTTTGGATTCGGATTCGAGCTTTATTATGTGTACATTTTAACGTATGAATGCAACATGGAATCACAATTTGTTTATTAACAGTGTATTATTAAGATACAACCCTGGCTGACAGGATGAATGAGGTATGCACACTCACCTCTCAGCTGTCTATTCAGGTTTGAATCCTGACTCAGCTCTAAAGTGTCATCCTGGTGTTTCACAGACTGGGTGAATCATCAATGTGTGTGTCGTTCCTCCGATGGACGTTAAAATGGGTATCCTGTCTTCCAACATTAGGTAATGGGCGTTAAAGATCCCCAAGGTCTCCTTCACGAAGAGTGGGCGAGCTTTTGCCAGCAGCATGGCCAAATTACAAATTCCTGCCTGAACTACTTCTGGAAATGCAATGGCAAACCACCCAGTATATGCCTTGCTCAGAAAGCTGCTTCCACGGCAGAGACGATCAGTAGGGTACATCAAATACCAAATAAAAGTTGCAACTGAATTGGGAAAGTGAAAAAAAATCTAAAAAGGAAATTAAAGCTGTTTAAAAAATATAGAGCACAGACATATACAGTAGAGAGGGGAGGGAGGGAATGGGATTGAGACAGGAGAGTGAGGAGGGAGAGAGGGAAATGGGGAGAGAGAGAGTGGAGGAGGGAGGGGAGAGGGGGAGAAATAGGGGAATGGGGAGGGAGGGGAGAGAGAGGAAGGGAAAGAGGGGTAGATCGATGGAAGGGAGAGAGGAGGGGGATAGGTAGGATTGAGGGTTGGGGGGTGAGGAAGAAGTTTCTTTAATTATCCATACTGTCCACCCCACTCCTCCCCACCCTATTCTTTGTCCAATTCTCCCTCTATTTTGTCTTTCAACTCCAATGTTGATACCCCCGCAACCCACTCACTCCTACTGTTCCTTTTGTCTTGTTGTGTCATGATGTGTTTTGTGTTCTAGCTCTTTCATGAGCCTCCACTCTGTACAAAAAAGTCATCAGTTGGAAACCATGGTACTTGCTTCATGGGCCAAATGGTCTCTTTCTCTGTTGAAGTTTCTTGTTATGGAAGTCATCTATTACATATTGTGAACCATGGTGTCTGTCCATGCATTCGTCTGTCTCCCGTTTATCGTGGCCGCTTCTCGCGCTGCATTGAAAATCTCAACATTTACTTTGGAAATGACTGGAGAACAGGCATGAGTAATTTTGATGCCAAATTTTATTTTGCAACCAGGATATTTTGCTCTCTTTTTAGACAAATCCAAACTCCTCCACTCTATATTGCACCACCATTTTGCGGAAGAGGCCAACAACAAGAAACCAACAGAAGGCCAAAACTAAAAAAAGGAATCCAGAATAAAAAAAACAAATACAAAATCGAAAACAAAGACCTTGACTGCTTGGGTGCTGAAAACAAACTCAAAATAGAAATGATAGCAAGGAAGACAAAAAAAAACCTATGAGGAAGCAAACAACAGGAGAAAACAAATCTACATATTCGAGGGTAACCCAAAGAGATCCTACCACAAATTAGGGAAACAAAAGCAGAATGTGTCAATAAAAGCTAGAAAAATTCTGTAACGGAATTTTTGAAGATCGAAAGAAACATAACAAGGA
The DNA here is from genome assembly GCA_035128595.1 of Eptatretus atami. Lineage (NCBI taxonomy): Eukaryota > Metazoa > Chordata > Myxini > Myxiniformes > Myxinidae > Eptatretus > Eptatretus atami. The sequence goes on from CM068953.1 coordinate 200,872,149, forward strand.
AGCAAAATGGATCCCTGACTTTGAATTGAAGAAGCAACATATGCAGGAAATGCCCCCAGTGATTATTGATGAAGAAAACATGAGAAAACAACTTCAAAAAATGCCAACCTTTAAAAGCTCAGGCCCAGATGAAATTTGGATAAACTTATGGATAAAAACAACTTAATGCTCTCCACAATCACTATACCAGCACATTAAATGAACTGATCCAAGACGAAAAGGAAGTGGATTGGCGGCTCATAGAAGGAAACACATCTCTCATCCCAAAATCTGAAGAAACCCAACCTGCTCACAAATACTGGCCAAAAACATGCCTACCAGCAACATACAAACTTCGAACAGGAATCATGAGAGAAATGATGTACCATCACCGACCACCACAAAGAGGTCTGGATATAGAACAAAAGGGATGTCAGAGAGGTTATTATGGACCAATTAACCACCTACTACTTAAAAAGGCCGTACTTGAAAATTTCAAAATGCGAAGAACCAAATTTTCCACCGCCTTGATAGACTATAAAAAAATTTTTGACAGTGTTCCACATTTCTTCTTCTTCTTCTTCTTTCGGCTAGCTCCCGTTAGGGGTCGCCACAGCGGATCAACCGTCTCCATTTCGCTCTATCCTCCACATCTTCCATTGACACTCCAACCACCCGCATGTCCACCCTCACCGCATCCATGAACCTCTTCTTTGGCCTTCCTCTTCTCCTCCTGCCTGGCGGCTCCATCTTCAACATCCTTCCCCCGATATACTCCGCTTCCCTCCTGTGCACATGTACAAACCATCTCAATCTCGCCTCTCTCACTTTGTCTCCAAACCATCCTACCTGCGCTGTCCCTCTAATATACTCATTCCTTATCCTGTCAATCCTCGACACTCCCAACGAGAATCGCAGCATCTTTAACTCTGCCACCTCCAGCTCCATTTCCTGTCTTTTTGTTAGCGCCACCGCCTCCAAACCAGAGAACATAGCTGGTCTCACTACCGTCTTATATACTTTCCCCTTCACTCTTGCAGCTACCCTACATGTTCAACAAATCACTCCTGCAACTCTTCTCCACCCACTCCATCCTGCCTGCACTCTCTTTTTCATTTTCTCTCCACACTCTCCGTTACTTTGGACAGTTGATCCCAAGTATTTTAAACCCATCCACCTTTCCCACCTCAACTCCTTGCAACCGCACCATACCACCACCCTCCCTCTCATTTACGCACATGTACTCCGTCTTACTCGACTGACTATCATTCCTCTTCTCTCCAGTGCGTACCTCCACCTCTCGAGGCTCGCCTCAGCCTGCTCCCTACCTCCCTACAGATCATGATGTCATTCCGCGAACATCATAGTCCATGGAGACTCCTGTCTGATCTCGTCCGTCAACCTGTCCATCACCATTACAAACAGAAAGGGCTCAGAGTCGATCCTTGGTGCAATCCCACTTTTACCTTAAACCGGTCCGTCATTCCTACCGCACACCTCACTGCTGTCACACTGTCCTCATACATATCCTGCACGATCCTCACATACTTCTCCACCACTCCCGACTTCCTCATACAATGCCACAACTCCTCTCTTGGCACCCTATCATAAGCTTTCTCTAAATCCACAAACACACAATGTAACTCCTTCTGGCCTTCCCTATACCTCTCCATAACATCTCAAAGCAACATCGCATCAGTGGTGCTCTTCCTGGCATAAACCCATATTTGCTCTCCCAAATCGTCACCTCTCCTCTCAACCTAGCTTCCACTACTCTTTTCCACACCTTCATGGTGTGGCTTAAACCACTTTATCCCTCTGTAATTTCCACAGCTCTGCACATCTCCCTTGTCTTGAAAATCGGAACCAGTACACTTAATCTCCACTCCTCTGGCATCCTCTCACTTTCCAAGATTTATTAAACAATCTGGTAACAACCCCACTGCCATCTCTCCTAAGCACTTCCATGCTCCACTGGTATACCATCTGGGCCAACCGCCTTTCCACTTTTCATCCTCTTCATAGCAGTCTCACTTCATCGTGCTGATCCACCCCACTTCCTGTGTGTGTGTGTGACCGCTTCTCGACAACCACTGATCCGATCTAATTGAAACATGACAGCTATATTGCTGGGGACCTGAGTATGTGCCTTTCAAGTTGATATTGATTGGACAGTGCTTCCCAAGTTATGCCATTTATTTACCAAACCAACTGCATAGGCGTGCCGATGGGAAGAGATCCTCAGCTGCGTTCCCCATTATGGGTTACAACGTACGGACTTCCGGATGGTGATAACTTACTGTATTCTCATAATTTCTCGATTTCTTATGCGCATTTATAGATAAACACAATGCCCCAATCCAGTCGTCATTTACGAGAGCGAAGGAACGGCCTGTGTGGTTGTTTGAAATATAAATTTTTTTTTGCACGTACGGGCCGCACGTACGGACAATACTAGTGTAATAATAACGAGTAAACAGCAACACGCTGTGCCAGCCATCCACGTCCTTGATTATTAAGAATTTGCAGCATAGTTAATTGTTAGTTGTATGTTGGAAACCCAGCCTAAGTTTACATTGTGGAATATTACATGTACTTTATGCATAATGAAGTTATTTATATTTCTTGTGAAATTAAGATTGAAAACACCCAACAAATTAATTTTTTTGTGCTTGGAATTATTTATGTGAGATGCATTCAAAATTGTGTTCTCATACTTAATGATGTTAGATTTATATTTTTTCCTTTGTATGAATACAACACATCGATATATATTTGGTCTCATTGATGTTGCCCGATTGTAATTCAGTTTTTATATAATTTTATGCACTGTTCATATCATGTCAAGTATCATCTGTTTAAGTCTTTATGCATCATTTATTGATGCCCGCTGTGGGACATAACAAGTAAAAATAATTCTAAATTATATATATCATGGAGAAATTCTATCAGAAAGGTGTTTGACTTCCCAAGTAGACCCATATTGTACTCTTTTACCAGTCATTGCTGAATTTCTACCGATTGAAGTCAACTATTATGTCGTATAGAAAAATTTATATGTGGTTCTTCGTCTTTTCATAATTCTTACCTGAGGTTGCTTAATTATGAATCTTGTAACAATGGGTAGTATGTCATCAGTAGCTAAACTTTTACTTACATTTATATAAATGTAAGTTATCGGTCAATACCTTTTATGCTCCTAATGCCCATTTAATGTATGCAAGTAGAATTATCAGCAGTTTTACTAACACTGCATGATGATGTTGTTGTACTTAAAGGTGCCTTTGTGCAGTCAATTATATTTGAGAAGAAGAAAGCTCCACAGTTCCTCTCTGGTGCAGAACTTTCTGAATTTGAATTGTTAACTGTGCTTTGCACAAAATGAATTTGTCAAAAAGGTATTTACGACTTTTACCCATGTGGTATTTCTTTTAATTCCCAATTTTTAGATATGTTTCTCAATTGCAATGGTATCTACTTTTATTTATTGTACGTTTGTATTCGAGTGTGCTTTTTTGGTACGAATAAAGATATATATTGTTAATACTGCTTGTATATTTTTTCCGCAATCATGCTCTGCTGATACGTGATAATAAATGATTATGAATTACAGTTGTTTTCAAGTTGTGGTCATTATGCGTTACTGTGCAATGTAATGATGTTGCAATACAACTTCAATGTTTTGATAATGGCACCGGTAGAACAGCGGTGCTCCGCTGGCCCCAGACCTACAGGTCGAGGGCTCCATCAAGCTGAAGCTGAAGGGGTGTCATGCCATGCAATGTTCGTTTATTTGGCGTGCAAAGAAAAGGGTAAAACAAAAAATCCATTTTATGAACGTTGTGATAAAGTTTAAAATTAACGTCATGCTTCAATGTTGTGACAACGTTGAAATCTGACGTCATGGTGTTGCAAATACAACTTCCCACTGACCCAATTCTGACGTCAGGTACAACCAGAACACGACGCTGCAATGACGTCAGATTCAACGTTGTCACATCGTTGAAATCTGACGTCGTGGGTGTTGCAAATACAACTTCCCACTGACCCAATTCTGACGTCGGGTACAACCAGAACACGACGCTGCAACAACGTCAGATTTCAACGTTGTCACAACGTTGAAAACCGACGTCATAGGTGTTGCAAATACAACTTCCCACTGACCCAATTCTGACGTCAGGTACAACCAGAACACGACGCTGCAACAACATCAGATTTCAACGTTGTCACAACGTTGAAAACCGACGTCATGGGTGTTGCAAAAACAACTTCCCACTGACCCAATTCTGACGTCAGGTACAACCAGAACACGACGCTGCAATGACGTCAGATTTCAACGTTGTCACATCGTTGAAATCTCACGTCGTGGATGTTGCAAATACAACTTCCCACTGACTCAATTATGACGTCAGGTACAACCAGAACACGACGCTGCAACAACGTCAGATTTCAACGTTGTCACAATGTTGAAACCGACGTCATGGGTGTTGCAAATACAGCTTCCCACTGACCCAATTCTGACGTCAGGTACAACCAGAACACGACGCTGCAACCACGTCAGATTTCAACGTTGTCACAACATCAGATTCAACTTGTCACAACGTTGAAAACCGACGTCATGGTGTTGCAAAAACAACTTCCCAATGACCTAATTCTGATGTCAGGATAGAACCGGCAAACTACGTTGCAACAACGTGTGTTGCCTGCTGGGCCACTTCCTTTTCGCCAACCCCTTCTTCCTTATACTTTCCGTACTTCCTCGTTCCACCACCAAGTCTCCTTATCTTCCTTTCTCTGTCCAGATGTCACACCAAGTACCTTCCTAGCTATCTCCCTCACCACTTCTGCTGTAGTTGCCCAATCATCCACCCATCTTTACCACCATCTAACGCCTGTCTCACCTCGTCCCTAAATTCCACGCAACAGTCTTCCTCCTTCAGCTTCCACCATCTGGTCCTTGGTTCAGCCCTCACTCTCTTCCTCAACCTCACCTCCAAAATTATCCTACAGCCACCAATCGATGCTGTCGAGCTACACTCTCCCTGCCACCACCTTACAGTCTCTAATCTCTTTCAGGTTGCATCTCCTGCTTAAGATGTAATCCACCCTTGTGCACTTTCCTCCACTCTTGTACGTCACCCTGTGTTCCTCCTTCTTCTTGAAATACGTATTTACCACTGCCATTTCCATTCTGTTTGCAAACTCTACCACCATTTGCCCTTCCACATTTCTCTTGTTGAGACCGTACCTACCCATCACCTCCTCATCCTCTTTATTCCCTTCCCCAACATGCCCATTGAAATCTGCTCCAATCACCACTCTTTCATCCTTGGATACACTCTCCACCACTTCATCTAACTCACCCCAGAAATCTTCTTTATACTCCATCTCACACCCCATATGTGGGGCATATGCACTGATGACATTCATCATCACCCCTTCAATTTCCAACTTCACACTCATCACATCGTTCAGACACTCTCCTCACCTCCAATACCCTCTTGACATAATCTTCCTTCAGGATTACCCCGACACCATTCTCCTCCCATCCACACAATGGTAGAACAGTTTGAAACCACCTCCAATGCTCCGAGCTTTACTCCCCATCCACTTGGTCTTTGTACACACAGTATGTCCACCTTTCTTCTCTCCATCATATCAGCCAACTCTCGCCCTTTGGCAGTCATCGACCCAACATTCAGAGTTCCAACTCTCACCTCCACACTTCTACCCTCCCCCTCTCCCACTGCCTACGGACTCGCCTTCCCCGTCTCCTTCTCCTCCTTCGCCCAGCAGTAGCACACATTTCCACTGGTACCCTGCTGACCACCGGTACCGTGGCGGTCGTTGGTAACCCGGGCCTCGACCGATCCGGTATGGAAATTCGTTTTGTTGTCCGCATAATGATTTGGCATAGGTTTTATGCCGGATGCCCTTCCTGACGCAACCCTGGTCGCCTCTTATGACATACAGGGATATGGTACACCGATTCTAACCGGGGCATACACTGGGCCCAGTACAACTGGTACTCATTTCGCCGACCTCGGAAGGATGACAAGCTGAGTCAACCCCCTGGTGTTTCGACTTGGTATATATATATATATATTATATATATATATAATATATATATAATATATATATTAATCCGTGTCCCAACGGGCTTGAACTCAGAACCTTTTGGGTCCCAAGCCACTGCCCTAACCACTGCGCCAACACCAGGCTTAAAGTGTTCCACATTTATGGATGATAAAATGTATGCAAATATACAAAATTGACCCCCAAATAATCAAACTGATTGAGAAAGCAATGGAACTCTTGAATACCACATTGATATAACAGCAGTTAGAAGGAAATATCGAAATATCAAATGTGAAGATATGCGTGTGATCTTCAAGGTGGACGGTCTTTCCCCCCTCTTGTTTTGTCTGCTTCTGGACCCACTGAGTAACCTCATCAACAAACAAGGACATGGATACACCCTCACAACCAATAGAAGAACATTCAAAGAAACAGAAAAGGTGACACATCCACTATACATTGATGAGTTAAAGTTGTTTGTCGCAAATGACAAAAAATTGACAGAACAGCCAAAACTAGTAAAACGATTCTCTGAGGACATTCAAATGGAATTTGGACTAGATATGTGTGCCAAGTGCATATTTGTGGAATGTAAACCAACAAAACCAAACAACATAAAAATTGACCTTCAAACAACAACACAGCAGTTGGAAAATGAAGCATCATACAAATACTTCAGAGTAGAAGAGGGCCAGCAAATATGTCACAAACAAATGCGCAACCCAACTGCCAAGGAAATCGTATGTAGAACGAAGTAGATCCTGAAAATGTACCTCTCACCAAGAAACAAAGTCAAAGCCATAAACCAACTCTCATTTCCAGTGTTCCAATACAGCTGTGGAATAATAAACTGTTCCCAATCAGAAATCAATAACTTAGACATCAAAACAAGAAGACTCCTCACCATCCACAAAATGTTCTTCAAAAACCAGTGCATCCCGAGAATGCACCTGCCGAGAGAGGGAGGGGTGGCCTGATGGAACACGACCAGTTGCACAGAGCAACGAGTGTAGGACTTGATGAGTATGTGAAATGCACAACAGACTATTGGATTCAATTTGTAAACAAACGTGAACACAACAAATCTGAAAAAGTATCCCTAATTCACCTTGCAAGGAATTTCCAAAAATAAGTGCAAATGGAAGATACCACTCAGGAAAATGAAACAGCAACAAATACAGCCCCAACAACTGCAAAAATAACAAATAAAATAAATATAGAAAAAAAAATATCAACAAAAATACACCAACAACTGGGAGAATGACAAAAGACCAGGAAAATACAAAAAATAATCGGACCGAGTTGGGATTGACCAAGAAGGCTCATTGGAATGGCTAAGAAGAGGTCACCTCAACTTGGATGGAGAATGATTAATAATAAATGCCCAAGATCAAGGACACTGCACAAATGGATTTAAAAATATGGTGAGACTGAGCTAGGTGGACAGTGTAGGTTTGACAAGACAGAAACAGAAAGCACCAGTCACCTGCTTTTGGGATGCAAAAAGCTATTATCACAACAACTGCACACACAATGGCACAACAAAGTATGCAAAGTGCTGCATTGGCATATCTGCAAATATTTCAACAACCCAATTCCGGAAAACTCATGGAAACATGAACCAAGAGCAATAATTGAAAATAAGGATGTCATTCTCACGTATATCCTGATGATCACATAGAGTGTGAACATGGAAAACAAAGCTTTGCAACCAGACATCGTTCTCAGGAACAAAAAGGAAAAGACAGCATTGCTGATTGAGATATCAATACCCAGCGATTTTTGGCTTTAATAATGCAGAAATCAAGAAAATGACCAAATACCAGGACTTTAAAAATGAGATCAAGAGATCTTGGAAGCTGCAGGGCATCAAAATTGCACCAGTGATAATTGCAGTAACAGGAACCATGAAGAAGAACCTCACTGAGGTTTTGAAATCCATCCCCAGGGATATTACCTCAAACGAACTACAAGTGGATGCAGTCTGGGGTTCGGTGAGTATCCGGACAAGAGCCCTTGGAACAAAACTCTGATAACAACAAAGATGAACAGCTTGTTCCATGAACTGTGAACCCTTACTGAAGCGAAGGTGGATATATTGAATCCTGGTAGGACTTTGTTCAAACCCGCAAATGGAGATAACAACCAGTGACACACAAAATTTGTGTCTTGTGTAGGAACAACCATTATTCAACAAAAGATGTGGGGAAGATTTCACATGAACATTTATTGTGACCATCCCTACCTTGTTTACATGCCTTTTGGAGGAACATCCCAATCTCCCTTTGCATTTTTTAAATTGTTTTTATTACCTGTACACTATACATTCACCATTTATTGATATATATATATAT
>CM068953.1:200880569-200901187 GCA_035128595.1 Eptatretus atami
AATTATGATCATAGTATATCTTGATGTTCCCTTATACCTCAGGAAGAAAAGAATACACAGTATTCTCCCGAATTGCTCCGATGAGTGCTCGAGGTCCATCATCATCTATTCCAGTTGTTGCAAAGTTTGGGCCCAATAACTTTAAAGCTGCTTTCATTTCCTGACGATTGTAGGAGCAAAAATCATGTATAGCATACTTCAGTGTTACATTAGGCAACAACTTGGGGTTATCATTAATCTCACGAATAACAAACAGCATGGCCATTAACCATTGAAGGAACCTGACATTTATCCTTTAAATGAATAAAACACATGTCGGTCATGGATTTAAATGCATTCCATATATTTCACATCAAGTATTACAAATCTACCTTTTGCAATAAATTCATTCAATATTCCAAAATAATAATTTGAGCCTTGAACATTACATGCGACAAAACATACATTAACGTATAAACAACGGGTGAAAAGAAGGAGAATGCAAGACTTACTTTTTGCAGTCCTGAAACTCTGGTTCCATTTGAAAGTTTCTAAAATTCACACGAAAGTCGAAATGTACATTGAAAACTCCTGCAATAAGTATACTTGTAACATTTGAGTCGCTGCACTGTGAACACTTATTAAGAGCTTCAGCACATCCTCTAAACATGGATGAAAAACAGCAAATAAAAAGCAAAACCTGGATCATCGCACTCGATAAGGATTTTGTAAACATGTGCACTCCATTAGCAAGAAAGGTTGACGGGTTCATATCAGACTAGAGGGTGCTTTTCCATGCACAAGGATGTGTTCATTTATATGTCTATCGATTTAAATACATAAAATAAAACACAAGTATCCCACAAGCACCCACAGTCAGCAGGGATCTTCAGCGTAAATTTTGCTGTAATTTAAAGAAAATACAAGCAAACCATTTATTTCTAATATAATTGTAGCGAAATAAATTATGTCATGAATATAACTACCTGCCATAAATCTGAAGCAGAAGCAATAAATATAGCAAATAATATCAAGAAATAGAGCAATCAGAGATTGCTGACCCTCGCCAGGACTTGTTTTGTGTGACATTTGTGTACTGGTATGTTACGTAATTATTAATGAGACATAATTAGAACTGCCACTTTATAATTGCTGGCAGTGATGACTGGGTACCAAGATGTCCCGCTTTGATGCAACCCCGCTTTGATTGGACACCATGACGATATTTATTATTATTCAGTTGAATTTAGAATGGCATTAAAATAATTGTTCAATTGAATTTAGAATGGGATTACAATAAATTCAATTTTTTCCCTCTTCAACGAGCCTGATATTGTGTATAAAAAAAGATAATAAAAAATTTCAAATCAAATGGAAGGCTAAATAGGTACAGTTCTGCATTGGACTATTTGGTCTTCCGTTTGATTTGAAATTTATTATTTGCAAAGAAAATTGAAAACCCACTCTGTGGGAGTAACTCCTGTGCAGCTGCACTCTGCAGGATAGCTCACCAGATGACGGGATTGGGGCAAAGCCTTCGGGACTCCCACTCTGATGGAAGTAAGAAAACCAAGGAGTAACCTTCCTGGGTCAGATTGCGGTAGTCTGATGAGATGGTAGCTGAGGAGTTTGCGAACAGGCTGAGTGGGGATTTGGGGGATCTGGGTGCTTTGGGGATTCCTGAAGAGTTGTGAAGTGCCTTCAAGCCCACCATCCTTTATGTTGCCGGTGGACGGCTTGGAACTCACAGTAGGGTGAAGAAGAATTTTGTCTCTCAAGAGATGCTGGATAACATTGACTACAGTTGCAGGGCCAGGCTTAATGGCAGAGCTGAGCTGTTCAGGGAGTTGAGGCATAAAACTGTATGTGTGATGAGAGTGAACAAGGAGGCCTATGTGTGAGGAATGTGTGAGGGGGTAGAGCGTCACCTGTGGTCAAATGATTCTCATCCTGCCCGCAAGGGAATTCACGCATTGTGTTTCTCTAAGTACATCCCAATACTAACGACTACTGAGGGATGCCACTACTCTCAGTGCCGGGCAAGGTCTTTGCTCGGAAAATTATTGATGGCAGCCACCACCATCTGCTTGAGCACCAGCGTCAAGAGCAGTCAGGCTTTACACCAAAGAGTGCTGTGAGATGTGGTGATACCATCTCCGAATTATTTGCAGTTGTTACTGGAGTTCATCAGGGGTGTGTGTTGGCCCCCACCACACTTTTCAGTGCTTGTATGGAATGGATTCTGGGGAGGATGTCGGAGAGATGAAGCTGCGGTGCATTGATTGGGAATGTCAAGATCTCTTCCCTTGATTTTGCAGATGCTTCTAAATCTTGTGTCCCAAATCCATTACTTTCTGGACCCACCTTACCAAGTAGCACCCAGCTGTTCCTGGACTCTGTGTCCTTTTTCCCCCATCAAGGTGGAGATTTTGCTGTCAAACCTCGACTCAGATTCTATTCTCCCTCTCTTTTGCGCAAGGTTATCAACCATCTGCTTGGAAATCAGCTAACATTTACGCTCTGCATAACAAAGGTGCAAAAACGTATCGCTTCAACTTCAGTCCAATCAGCCTTCTCCCAATCAGCAAGGTTATGGAATCCATCATTGCTTCAGACATTAAATCCTTCCTCTTCTTCAATGACCTGATTTGTGATCATCAATTTGGATTCAGTCCAGGTCATTCGACACTGGACATGCTGCTTCTGCTTTCCCAACAATGTATGGAGGTCCTCAATGCAAGACGTAAGATCATATCCATCTCTCTAGACATATTGCTTCCTTTCAATATGGTCTGGCTCCCTGCCCTGCTCACCAAACTCTCTTGCTATGGTGTCCAAGGCCATATCCACTTATGGCTCACAGACTTCCTCTTCTGTTGCAGTCAATGTATGGTGCTTAATGGAGTTCTCCGATAACCCTCTTCCTGTCCATGCTGGAGTACCTCAAGGCAGTCTTCTGGGCCCTGTGCATTTTCTGGTTTTCATCAATGATCTCTCTGACTCTCTCGAATATCCTCTTTATCTCTTTGCTGATGACTCCACCATCTGCTGTCCCGTCTGTCATTCCTCAGACTGGCAAGCAGCAGCCTTTTCACTCTCTGCTGATCTGGATAAAAACACAAGCTGGTCCAACACTTGGAACTTGTCTTCCAATCCTGAAAAATCTCACACTCTCATGATGTCTCTCCAAAAGGACCATCTGGAAAACCCTCCATCTACTTTCTCAACAGTCGTCTTGAAGAAGTCCTTTCATTCAAGCTTGTAGGTCTCACTATCTGCCATGATCTTTCCTGGAAAGCCACATTTCCAAGCTGGCCTCCAATGTGAGTCGCCGACTGGGCATTCTTCATTGTAAAAAGTCCTTCCTTGGCACACCTGAGCTCCTAACCACATACAAAGCTTTCATCTGCAGCCTGATGGATTACTGCTCTCCCTTCTGGGCTGGTGCTCCCATATCTTACCTTTATGGGCTTCAGGCTGTGGAAATGAAGGCATTTAGGATCATTGGAGGGGGGGAGATCATCTCCTGTGAGATCATCACAGTGTGGAGATCATCCCCTGGGATCAAGCTGAGTCTTTGAGTCTCTCACTCTCTCATCACAGGCAGATCAGTGGTCCATCTGTCCTCTACCCTCTTCACTCGGGCCTCTCCGCCTCACCACCCCGCTCTGTGTGCGATATGTCCCCCCCCCCCACCCCCACCCCATATTTCAGCAGGGCACTAAAGGTACGCCAGCAATCCTTTTCTGGTAAAACTACCAAAATCAAGAATCACTGCTCACCCTCACTCCTTCATTCCTCTATTTTGCCACACTTGGAACAAACACTCTCTTGAATCCCACTCTTCCCTCCAGGTCTTGAAAACAGCTGTTCACCACCATCTCTTATCTTTCCCCATCCAAAACCACGATCTTTTCCACCCCTGTTAATCCATCCCAAACCCACCTCCTTCAAATTCTCATCTTTCCTCCTGAAAGTCCCTGTTTTGTAAGGACTCTAAGGTCTCTGTAGTGAACATCTTGTTTACCCTGTGTACCCCACCCTATCGCTCTCCCTTCCACAGATCTCCTAATGTGTCTGTTCTCCACTGTTTTGTGCTTCCCTCTCCTGCCCCTCTTGTCTGCTGCTCCGATTGTTGCATGTTCTGTGTTTCACCTCTTATATGAGCCTCGACATTGCAGATAAAAGAAAAATATAAAGAATGCAAGGACGTTTGCTTTCTTCCACAGCTTCGGGTAACTGGAGATATAAATTTGGTGTGACATGAAGTGCCTTAATCAGTTGAGCAGGAGGTGGTTTGCATGTGAGCACTGCTTTGTATGTATCCTGTCTGTTCGAGGAGGTTTTTATTTTTATTTTTTGCTTTTTGGCTTTTAATTGCAGATTGGTGCTCCTGTGCGCTGAAGTTTCCTGCCAGTCCTTGGTCTGCTCATGATAGTTACCATTGCCAATGAAGGTTATTGTGATAGTGCCAGGTGTGACTGGATGGGTTCCATCTTTGCTGATCTTCTGGTAAGCCAGTTCAACATTCTGCAGACTTTTCTGATTTATTAAATAGTTTTTCGCCATGTGGTTGAGCTGGCCTCAATTTTGAACTTAGGCTCATCAACTGCAGTTCAATTGTGAAGTTGATTGTATCATCATTGATTGCATTTTTCATTGAATTGTGCAGCTGCTCACACTCTTGTAATGTAGGTTGTTCGTGGCCAGCAGAAATGCATGCCTTCAAAAAGGCTAGGAGAGATTAACAGAAGGTTTAGTACATCTAGACTATGCCTAAAAACTCTGGGAGAGAAAGGGAGCTATCTGTTTCATCCATCATGACATGGTACCTCCACCAGTGGATTTTATCGAAATCACACCAATTAATAGGTAATTAAGATAAACGGGCAGTCAAAAGCGATGCCTTTGATGAGGAATGTGTGGAGACAATCAGGTAAGATCAGGTTTTGGAGCATGCACCTGGAGAGTCATGATGAAGCACCAAGGATCTGAAGAATTGGACTTTCGTCGTCCTGCCGAGGTACCGAAAGTGCCACACCCCATGATCCAGTGAATCCATGACTCTCCAGGCCCGACCCAGATGTCTATTGACCTCTGGCTCACCGTCAGCAGAGACATGAATATCACTGCCAAGGTAAGTGAATCACTCTGTGATCTCAACATCCTCACCACAAACAGATACAGACAGATGGCAACATACAAAATGTCATTGAAAGCCTGGATCTCAGTTTTGACCCAGGAAACCCGTAATCGCAGGGGCTCTGACTCCTCATTCAGCACCTCGAGGGCCCCAAAAGGATATCCAGAGTCTCCACTAAGAAGACTGCATCATCAGCGAAATCAAGGTCAGAGATCTTGAGATTCCCAAACGATGCACCGCAGCTTGATTTCTATGACATCCTCCACAGAATCCAGTCTAAACAAGTGCTGAAAAGTGTGGGGGCCAGGACACACCCATGACGAACTTCAATAACAACTAGAAGTAAGTCAGAGATGGTAGCACCACATCTCACAGCACTCTCAGTACCAGAGTATAGTTCAGAGATCAGATTGATCAGTTTTGGTGGCAACCCACGAAGACCAAGAATCCTGCAGAGGGCATCCCGATTCACTGAATCAAATGCTTTACAGAGATCAAAATAGGCTGGAAGCAGCCCCTGCCGAAATTCTCATCTGCATTTGGTGAGGACCGGAAGAGCAAGGATACGGTCATTCGCTGATTTATTTGGTGTAATGCCAGACTGGTCTGGGCGCTGGTGCTCAAGCAGATGGTGGCGAACCATGTCAAGAATTATCCGAGCAAAGGACTTGCCCAGAACTGAGAGCAGTGTCACCCTCGATAGTTGTTACAGTCCTGGCGATCACCCTTCCCTTTCTAGAGAGGGACAACAACGCCCCTCTTCCAGTCAGTTGGGATGATGACTGTGTTCTCGGCAGAGCACAGAACTGCATGCAGCGACACGAGTGCAGCATTTCCACCAGCCTTCAGAAGTTCAGCATGGATGCAACAGATCCCTGGAGCTTCACCCAATTTCAACTGGTTCACTGCAGTCTGTGTTTCTACAAACGAAGGTGGATCACAGTTGATTGGAGTGTCAGCAATAGGGATAGTAACACTCCTGATGTCCAACTTGACAGCTCGTGGATCAGCTTGGTACAGCCGCTCAAAGTAAACTGCCCAGCGGGCCTTCACCTCAGACTCCTCTGTTAAGAGCCCAACACCCTCCACTCTAAATGCAGTACGCCGAGCGATGGGCTTGGAGGAACACAATACGTGAATTCCCCTGGAAGCAGAACAAGAATCGCTTGACCACAAGTGATGATCTACCCACTCACAGATTCTTCGCACATAGGCCTCATTGTCCACCCTTAGCGCACATACAGTTTTATGCTTCAGCTCCCTGAACAGCTCAGCTTTGCCATTAAGCCTGACCCAGTGACTCTGCTCAATTTTATCCAGTGTCCCTTGAGAAACAAAATTCTTCTTCGCCCTTCAGTGAATTCCAAGACATCCACCAGGAACATCAAAGATGGTGGTCTTGTTGACACTCCACAAATCTTCAGGATTCCCTAAAGCACCCAGCCCCCCCCCCCAAATCTCCACTCAGCTTGTTCGCAAACTCCTCATATTCCCTCTCATCCTTGAGCTTGCCAATATCCAGCGTCGGCTGGGATGGTACCATTCTCCTGGATTTAAACTGCAACTTCAGAGTTGCTACAACAAGCCTGTATTCGGTATTAAGGAACTGAGCACTCTGGTCGACCCTGCAGTTCTGGATCATCCTCCAGCGATCATCAACAAGCACATGGTTATACTCCTTTGCCACAATGCCAGCGTTGGAATACCAAGTCGTGCAATGAGCCTGTGGGTGCTGAAACCATGAACCAGCCACCCAAAGTCCACGACTTCTTGCAAGGTCAACGAACTTAGTGCTATTCTGGTTCACAGTTCCAGACACATTGGGACCAACAGATGTCTCATAACCAACGCCATCAGTTCCAGTCGATACAATGAAATCCCCCAAGACTGGAAGTGTATCTCACCTGGGGCACTGATCAACCACAGACTCAAGCGCCGCACAGAATCCATCCTTCATGCTGAGATCACTCGCCTCAGTCGGAGCATATACAGAGACCAGGGAAATGTCACTCCTTGGTCCTTTGTCTCATAATATGCTCGTTGACCGGTGTTACCTCAATTATCATTGGAGTCAGCTTATTGGACATAGCTACAGCAACTCCTTGAGCATGGTAACCATCGGAGTGATCTAACCCAAGGAGACCGCCCTCTGGTGGACAACACCTCAGCACCACTCTGCAACACACTGCTACAATCTGTTCCTGGAGGTTTACCCCGTTGTTTTCTTCCTATCATCAAGGTATGGAGGCCCCAAAGGCTTTGCCCCAATCCCGTCATCCGGTGAGCTTCCCTACGAACGGCAACAGGACAGGAGGTACTCACACGGAGTGGCTTTTCAGATTACCTTATATTTGTGGGTTTTGCAGAATGAGGTGTTTTAGGTTGGCGTAGGGCACACCAACCTACCCCCTAAAAGTAACCCAATTGCAGGAGGACGTATGCAGACACAGTTGGGCACAAGAAATGGATGGCTGTTGGCTCAGAAGGAGCTCCTCCGGCCTTTGACGGGTTTTGTTTTTAATCCTGCTGGGTGTCCAAATCCATACACCCTCCTCACCTGAACACCTGGAGAAATGTTACCTAACTGATCCTTGCAAGGCAGTGATGGAGTCTCCCTTCCACCAGGCCAGGACATGATTCATCACAGTGCCCCATCAACTTGAATACAAAGTTTCTAGTTCGCAGTTGTTAAAAAAGCAGCTGCAGGGAGGGTTCTTAACCTTCATGATGAAGCCAAACGTATTAAATGATGAGGAAAAACAAATTGCATAACGAAAATCCTCACTCAGGAAGCTATCACTAAAAGAGAATGAGGCAATGCTTTAACTAAGGCAAGAATGGAGAAAACACCTGGTGTTTTGGACAGTAGAGGGTAGACCCCCCGTGTACAATGGAACACCTCTTTTTTACAGCAGCTCGTCATCGTGTAGGATGTTCTTTGTGACATCCTCAAAGGAAGCCAATGCTTTCCTGAGGCATCAATCAGTTACGAAATATAATGGGCAAAGGGGTGGTCCCAATATTTGAAGGTTCTTTAAGAATTGTCTCCATTTTATTTTCCTCATCAACTCGAGAGCAAACAAGTTCCATAACTTTCAATCCCAATTCAATTTAACATGTAGATATTTATCGTGGCATGTTCGGCTTCATACTGTTCATCCAGAATCTTGATTACAATACACAATGTAAAGGTTATGGACACATATTTGTTGAACTTTTAAACTTTAAACAACCATATGAATGGAGCAGAGCAGAAACGTGACTTTGAACTTATCTCGCAGGCTTGAATTAATTTCACTAAAGACAATGTATTTGTGATGCTTTGAGTTTATTCTAGTTTCTTGAAACTCTTTTGTTCTTTATAATCTTATACATAAATGTGAGAGGTTTCCAGAGAAAAGAACGAATTGCAACAAAATCATTGAATTACTATTTTTCGTCAGGTGCGCATTGTTCAACCTTGATCATGTAATAGCATTTGGGAAGAAAGATACAGCCAAGAGTGCTATAAACCGTAGCTAAAATCGCAAAAATTTCTGTAACAACAACAATCTTTCCCCTCGTGGTGAGATATGCGGGAATAAAGGAAAATAATATTAAAATGAAAACCAACAAGCTGTAAATTATAAACCTAAGCTCCAGAGATACAGCATTTGCATTATTTAGTTTTATAATCAATAACAAACAAATATTAATCAGCATTTCCAGGTAAATCAACGAACAAATGGCCCATAATGGTGATTCTTCCTTACACTCAACAACAACGATTCCGGGATAAACGTCTGTGTTTCGATGAACCTGAATGTTGGAGAAAATGGTCCACATGATGCTAACTAATAGCTGGGGTACTATACTCAATGTCATCACAAGCACCCCTTGTTGAGAAAGAAACGTCCAGATTCGAGCTTGAGAGGAGTTTTCTGAAACACAATAAATAATTATATTGATATTAATAATAAAACTTCAAACAAGTACCGGTGCATTCAAAGTACACCACCACTGCACCAAATAAATAAATAATAAATCCTCCAGTGCCAGGGGCTCTTTCTGCCTTGCAGCAAATGGAGTCAGAATTGGGAGGGAGCAGTGTACAATAATTCATTGATGAATTGCATAATTAAAACAAATAAAAATAATCATAAAATAATTTATTTCTCAATCAATTGCCGAAAATCATACCCAAACCACGACTGTTTCATCCGAATCTGTAAGTTTTTGAAAATTAAGAAATTGATCGAAAAATGAATAATTAATTGATTCATTGATTAATCAATAAATCGAAAATACCCTTGACAGCCAAATCACTTGTTCACTGTCATGTCTAAACATCAGCTCCCTCGCTCAAAATATGCCTAACATATTGCCAGGATGAGAAACAAAATAAATATGTAATTCATAAATCGATAGTAAGGCTGGTGGAAATGCTGTACTCGAGTCGTTGCATGTAGTTCTCTGCTCTGCCTGGAACAAAGGCATCATCACAACTCACTGGAAGAGGGGCCTTGTTGTCCCTCTCTGGAAAGGGAAGGGTGATCGCCAGGACTGCAACAAGAACCGAGGGGTGACGCTGCTCTCAGTGTCGGGCAAGGTCTTTGCTCGGATTATTCTTGATAGGGTTCGCCACCATCTGCTTGAGCACCAGCATCAAGTGCAGTCAGGCTTTACACCAAAGGGGTCAATGAGTGACCATATCCTTGCTCTTTGTGTCATCACCAAACGCAGACGAGAGTTTTGCCAGGGGCTGCTTGCAGCCTATGTTGATCTCTGTAAAGAATTTGATTCAGTGAATCGGAATGCCCTTCGGAAGATTCTTGGTCTTCGTGGGGCGCCACCAAAATTTGTCAATCTTATGTCTGAACAATACTGTGGTACTGAGAGTGCTGTGAGATGTGGTGATATCATCTCTGACTTATTTCCAGGTGTTACTGGAGTTTGTCAGAGGTGTGCACTGGCCCCCATACTTTTCAGCGCTTGTATGGACTCGATTCTGGGGAGTATGTCGGAGAGATAAAGCCGTGGTGCATCGTTTTGGAAGGTCAAGATCTTCGACCTTGATATCGCCGAAAATATTTTGATCTTTGACCTCACCTGCTTGAGGAGAGGATGTTGAGGTCACAGAGAGATTCACTTACCTTGGCAGTGATACGCATGTCTCTGCTCGCGGTCAGCCAGAGATTAATAGACATCTGGGGAGTCATGGATTCACTGGATCATGGGATGTGGCACTGCCGGTACCTGTGCAGGAGGCCGAAAGTCTGAGTCTTCAGAACCTTGGTGCTCCCAGGCTTACACTGTGGTTGTGAGACTTGGATTCAGACCAGGGATCTGAGACGGAGACTTAATTCCTTTGGAACCAAGTCTCTTCGGAGAATCTTTGGTTATCGCTGTTCAGACTTTGTGTCCAACGAGCGGTTTCTGAGAGAGACTCAAATGAGGTTTGTTACCTGCAGAGTCCTTGACCCTCAGCTGCAGCTGTATATGGACATGTTGCTCATTTTCCTGATGCTGATCCTGCTCATCCAATTCTCTCAGCAAGGGAGCCTTGTGAGTGGAGGAGGACAATGGGCCGACCACGTGCTTCATGGTTGCAGCAGGTTGATCAACATCTCAATGAGAGGGGGATGGGCCAGGCATCTGCTTGGGGGATGGCCAGATGGAGGCCCCTGGAGGACCGGCAGAAAGTAGACGCAGCGACGCGCTGCTCTGGCACATGCGTGTGGCACATAAATATACTCTGTCTCTGGCAGGCTCTGGCACACAAATATACCTGATCTGACCTGACTGATGACACCTGACCAACTTGTCAACCCCACCCATCCTCTCCTGGCCCTTCAACTTTGTTGATAGTATCCCCCACCCCCTCACAGCTATTCATTTTGTCCTGTTGTGCCCTGATCCGTTCAGTGTATTCGTATTAGCTCTTCCACGAGGTTCAACTCTGAATACAAAAATATATATCTTCAATATTGATTAACTGCAGAATATGATCATAAATCGTGTGCTTCGTGATTATATGGTATTTCGAACAATCCAACGTATATTCAGAGATACAAGTGCTGGGAATAATAAATTTGATTGCCTGCGAACTTATAAACCTTGGTTGCTGCCACATACTTTTGTCCAAATGTGAGTGCATTCACCTTTGTGGAAATATGAGTTAATTCTTTGTACTGTTTCACAGTGTATCAGATTGCAAAAGACAGAAGTACACTGCATTGGAAATCAATGATCTATCTATCTATCTATCTATCTATCTATCGATATACTATAATGGAGCTGTGTGTTTGTTATCTCCTCCAAGAGAAGCGTCAACAGTCCACGAAACTCAGATATATTGTAATTAGTAGACATGACTCTGGATCACTATACCTTTTAGCTCACCATCACGAGCGAACGAGAAAAAAAATAGGGGGGGGGAGTTAAAAAGTGAAGCCAGAGGCCGCTGAGTCTTCGCTCGGCAGCCCGAGGGACATCACCGAACATGATTGGGCCAGTGCTATCACGTGCCTATCACAGAACAGACAGGTAATGGCAGGTTTACGATATATATCTACCTATATCTATATCTGCATATATATATATTATATATATATATATATATATTATTTATATATAATGTTACGGCTGTGGAAATTAGCAACCACCATTCAGGTCCCGTAGGTGAGATATTCTGAAGTACATGTATAGTTAGCCCAAACCCATTGTTTAGAGGGAATTAATGTGATTCATTCGGGCTGCGATCCTTTGAGATAGCCGTTTTTCTGTCCTTTCTTTAATTTGAACAACAACCACCACCAACCACAACGCCGCTTCTCAACAACCGCGCCACCCCACCATCCACGCAGCCACATCTTCGCCCCTCGCCATTCAACAGACTCCGTGCGGCTACGATCTCCGCAGCGCTAGCAGAGGATGCGCACGTTTTACGGCCGTTTTTCCCGTCTGACTTCTCCGCGCTTGGAGGAGAGAAGCGGGGAGGAGGGCAGCTCGCCGCCGATTCGCGGATGGACAGTGTGAGGCGGTCGGGGTGAGGGAACGCCCCTGTTCCAGAACCCTCTCGAAGGAGGGTGGAGCCAAGAACGGGTGAGCAGCGGGCGGGGCGCCGGGGTATAAGAGTCGGAGCGCAGGAGGCATTCGGTCTCTCTTGGTTCGGTGTTCTCAGTCGGCTCTCTCTCTTGGCTTGGTTCGTCTCTCTCTCAGTTGCTCTCAGTCCGGTGTGTTCCTGGTTCGGCTCTTTCTCAGTCGGTGCTCGGTCCGTGGCGTCGAGGGCCAGCACGAGCAGGCACGAGGCACGCCGGAGGGACCTCGCCGACCACGCTCGAGCACGGAGTCACGGCCAAGTGGACCACGTGGCGGATGGTCGCCAAGGACTCGACACCTCAGGGAAGTCGCCACTTCCATTTTCTTTTGGTTTCGTGTGAACGTGTGTGTGTGGCGCGAGTCCCGTCAAGTAGACCTGTATAAGTGTTGCCGAGTGTCCGCGTTATTCGGTTGTAGCTCTGCATTGTGTCCTTGCTTTTATATGTGCATTCTTGCTGTAAATACATGCTTTATGTGTCTCTCCGTGTGTCGTGTAAATAAAGTGCTTGTGTTGAATTGTTCCCACGTTTCGCTGCGTCCTTTCCTTTGTTGGTCTTCATCTTGCTTCACGTAAAGGGTTGAGTGGGCGTGGGACGCCCGAGAATTAATTGGAACCGTCAAGGCCGACGATAACACCGCTCGGTTATCTCTGTAGCACAGAACGGACTGCTTGCGGTTCGTGTCCGGAGTCGGCCTATGGCGAGGTACAACCCCTCGGTAGGTTACCCGTGCGGTATTTAGGTATATCGACTTTCGGCGATTCACCCTATTCCGCGCGGGTAGAATGCGGACTGGGTTGTGGTGAGGCCGAAAGGTCCACCCGTGACTAGATCCCGGCGATAGTCAGAGGGTCATGACTGAATTGTCCGTCCGGTGGGTGAGGCGGTCGCCATTCGAGTCACGTGGCCGATCGCACGCCGGCGGGCGCGAATTCGCAACACTATATATATATATATATATATATATATATATATATATATATATATATATATATATATATATATATATATTATCCATCCGCTCTTCTTCCATTGGTTGGACAACTGACCTGATGTCACCCACAATTGTATCCTGAAGCACTAACCTAAAGTACCCAGAGGACCCAAAACAACACTGAGAACCCAAATGACCCTGAGGACCCAAAAGACAATGAAGACCCAAACACCCTGAAGACCCTTAAAGACCCAAAATACCGAAAAGACCCAGCTGACCCAAAACACCCCACATACTCAAAAAGACCATCAAGACCCAAATACCCAAAAGACCTTTAAATACCCAAAATACCCCAAAGATCAAAATTGCCCAAAGACCCCGAACACTCAAAATACACCAAATACCCAAAAGACATTAAAAACCCTGAGAAACCAAAACAACCAAAAGACCCGAGTACCAAAAAGACCCGGAGGACCACAAAGACCTAACATACCCAAAGGACCCAAATGACCCAAAGACCCAGGGGATCCAAATGACGAACGACACAAAAGACCACAATGACCCAAAAGATCCAGGTGATCAAAATGACACGAGACACAAAATTCCTGGAGAACAAAATAACAAGAGAACTCAAAATACCTGGAAGACCCAAAAGACCGAACGGGAGTATCTGGGACCCATGGAAATTCTGCATAATGTATAATGTGACTTCAGGTTGCAACTCCCCCCTCCCCCTCTACACACACACACACACACACACACTCCAAGTCATCAACACCCCCCTCCCAACTCTGTCCTCTCTCTGACTCCGCTCCCCCAACCTAACTCTGTAATCTTCTCCCTTTTCTTCAAGTCCTCAACTGCCCCAAACCCAAGTACTCAACCCTCCTTCCACACCCCAAGTCGTCAACCCCCACCCCTCTGAACAATATCAATCTCCATGCATGCACCCTCACCCCCAATTCTGTCCTCTCCTCCCCATTTCTTCCTGTTCTTAAAAACATTACACAAATATACACAGGGAACTGTGGTGCATGAGAAGGCCATTCGGTCTATCATGCCTGTGTTGTTCCTTTCCCCGTTTGTTAAGAACAATGTTAACATTAAATGACGATGGAACGTTAAATTCACAATCACACCCCCTTTCTTCACTTATCCTCACTATAATTCACAGATTAGTGTTTGTGTTTGTTAATTTGTTTGTCTTGCTAATCCTTCTACAGTTGTTGGCCGATTACATTCAGACGCTGCATAGGATCAGCATGGCCCCAATTAGTGTATGGGGTGGTCGAGAGTGGTCATGGGGGGTGAAAGGGAGGGGACGGATGCAAATTCTCGATGTAAATGTGTATCATGCAGCACTGCCTCCAGCTATGGGAGATTATTACAAGTCTCCACCATTTACAGTACGGTTTCCAGTGCAGTGAGGTGTTTTGAATTTTAAGCAGTAGTTATGTTTTTTCTTCATGCACATAACTTCATAGATTTTGTTTTTTTTGCTTGTACAGAGCTGTCAGCTGCCTAAACGCCGCCCAGATAAAGGTATGTGTCAGAAGAACATGTTGCATGCTTGAAATAAGATCGCCCATATGGTGGGTACTCTGCTAGTTTAAATAATTGGAACAAACCCACCTTGAAAAGAGCGGACTTTGCACAAGATTTTTCGAGCATAATAAGAGAAGACAACTGCCAAGCAAAAGCATGTCACAGATCCTCTCAACCGACAGGAAACTTCAGTGGGATGTCCAAAGAATGATAAACTGCTCACAAGAGTTAAACACAGAGCAAGCAACAGGAATGTTTCCAGTTTTATTTCAAAATCTTTCAAATCAGGTTTGTTCCTGTGATAACAAAGGAGAGTTCCAATGACAAGATTTAGCATCAATCCCAAGAACATAAGGGACAGAAGTATGATTGCCAGAGAGTCTGAAAATGATAAATATTCTTCAGGCATCGGAAAACAATTGTCACCATGATCAGTGGATGAGTAATATGTGGGGCAGCGATGGCATTCATACGAGCCTGTGGATGCATATGTTAACAGTGCAGTATTCGTGAATGATATGTTACTATAATTATTGATAACTGCATTGATTTGAAAAATTCATGAAAATATATTTCACTTTTTGCACACACCTGAATTATTTGAAAATTCTCCAACATTGCAAGGAACACATTTGAAGCAGCAAACAGGAAGGCCTGTTAAGGCAATGCGGCGCGTCCCAGGGTCACATTGTTCACTACACCTTGACTGTGGCACCTATGAAAGCACAAACAGTAACACATTGTGAAACATCAAAATAAATATTTGCGAAGTGACTACTTCAATGTTTCACAGATCCATGCCATGACGGTGAATTAGTCAGGTGAAGAAATATAAAATGCCAAAGCAACTGCTTCAGGCTGAATCGAATACAGAGCACCCTGAGTGGTGTTTGGTGCTCCACGTTTGAACAAGCAGGTCTAAACTTGTTCATTATCAGGATTATAGGAACTCAACCGAAACCTCAAGAGAAAGAAAATTGTACTGAATTGGATTTATTTAAGCTGAGCAGTACAAGATGCCGAACCAGGTGGATGCGTGTTCTTTAAAAATAGAACGATTTGTTGAAACATACGAGACAACTTAAATGGAATGGACCTGAAAATGAAAGACAGAATGAACACATAAATAAACACTTAACAGCACAGGTAAACATTTCTAAAGAACAGGGCACCATGTTCATCCAAATCACTCGCACAAAATCAGACCAGGTTTTTTTTTTGGATGAAATTCTGGCATGTCGGCGACACACAGACTGCTCACACTCAGCCTGAGGTCTTTGCTGTGGCTCTGATGGGATGAAGAGGCAGACGAGGACGAGCGGCAATGATGCAGTCAGTCTGCACAGCAGAGGGAAAAGAGCCAACAATGCGAATAGGTAGAGCAAGAGATCTCGTGGAATCAAGTGCCATCACTGTTACAAGGCAGCCTAGACCCCACCCATCCTAAATTTCTCCTGGGCAGGGACAGCGCTGTGAGCCAATGGCTAGATGCCACAGCTGCCATTTTGACCACTCACCATGCCACTGGGTCCCCAATGCATAATGAGGAAGCAACAAATCACTGCCTGAACAGGAGCCATCGAGGAACCAACGACTGCCCCCTTTGTAGTGGACTGGTCAAAAACGGGTTTGTGCTGTCGCCTTGATACCTTGTCACCCGCTTTTACCACCTCTGAGACTGCTTTCTGAGCATGCAGCTTGTCCCATTCATTGGCTGCATGATGCCTCTGTGAGGTGCCATCTTGCAGGCCATCGCTCCCTGTTGGGTAGCCTCTCATAAAAGTGTTCCACCCCTCTCCAGTGTCCTACAACTCACTCCTGCGCTGTAAACTGTAACTGCTGTCTTCTGGTGAAAAGCCCCATGTCGTTTCCAATTTAAATGCATGAAGCACTTTCTGTTTGCCTTTGGTGAAAATGCCGCAAGTCCTCCACCTGGTCTTACCTGTACAGGAGGTTTTACACAACACAACTTACCCAATTCTGCCCTTATGTTTACAATAACCACTTCCTCGGTGCACGTTTTAACAAATAACTTACCTCCGACAGGTACCTAATACAAAAGTAATTCTACCCTACTCAATCACACAGTCCATACGATTCTGATTGCAATCTACATCTGGATACCCGACCACCCCCACCACCCCTTCCTTATACCTAACTATATTTATTACATCCCTCATTGGACAGGCCCACAGTAGGCGGGGCAACTCCCACCTTTCTGGGGCGGAGTCGGAACTGAGGCGATTGTAGCTCCGCCTACCTCCTCACCTAAGGCCATGTGCATAATGGCGACGGTGGAGCGAGGCGACTGTCCGCTGTTGTTGTTGTTGTTGTTGTCGTTGATAAAAACCTAACTAAAAAAATGAACCCGCAGCGCACACATGAAATTCCCTTTAGACACAGGGGATGGATTCTAACTATAAACTCATACTTATCGATATAACTGAGCTATGGGAACTGCTGTCTGTTTGTGTGCAAATGGCTGCCAGATTCGTAACAGTATGACCGGTGGAAAATGGATTTCAGACATTTTTTTGTTTCCACTTTCACTGTTATTCTATGCAGAAGCATTTTGATGAGACGGTATGAGTAAAAAAATTAACGCCCCACTACACGTCTGCCTTCGCTTCCTCCACCCCTCCTCACTCTCCCTCCCTTTATCTTTCCCCCTCCACCTCCTCACTCTTCCCTCTTTAGTATTCCTGTTTGTGAAGAAGTGGTATTTGCCAGAGTTTATAATTTGTATGTACTGTATATATATTTTTTATGTATATATAATATCTTTATATACAGTATATCTGCGCAGTGTCTGTCACGTGTTGTCACAGAACTACACTGTCAAACAAAATATTTTGAAAAAAAAAAAATTTCAAACTTAAATCTTCAACTTAAATTGCTTATAAACATGCTTCATCACGAATATTACAAGTAAGTTTGCAAAATAAATGTTTGAATTCTACTTGGTGGAAATCATGACAACATGGAAACTCGTGCACTTATCCTCAATTAAAACTCGCCGGTCTCTCGAGCGACGTCTGGTGAGGTGTTTTGAATTGCACAGTGGCAGTTGTTTTGAATTACATGGAGGTGAGGTGTTTTTAATAACGTGGTGGTGACGTGATGGTGTGTTTTCAATAATCTATATGTATAAAAACGAAAATCCCGGTGAGGCAGTTAAGCCATGTGTCAGTCTGGGAAGCTGTGAAGACTGCATGCCTCTTATAGACCATGTGGAGGTACTCGCTTTACTTCAGAAAATGATTTTCGTTGTGCAGATCACCAATCTGAATGTAATTGGCATACTTAAAGAATTTTAGACGCGGAGTCCAAATCCACTTGTTTCCACGTCGAGGATGTGACACAATTGGTCATTTTTGGCAATTAAAGTACACCGAACATTAAAGCACGATTTTGACACAGAAATGAAGAATCAAGGTTAGACTGATATGTACGTCAAAGAAACTTTTGTGAGGTCTTAAAATGTACAATATGTTTATACAGAGCCATATTCACTGTTATTAAAGATGTTTATATTAAAGGTTGTAACCGAAGCAGTTACATATTTTTACCGCCGAAACGTCTGGACCGCCAGAAGGCCTTCGAGTTGACCAAGGCAACTTTTTGCTTAAAAGGCAGCCCACTGGCTTTAAAGGTAGTTACATTGACTATTAAAGGCATTTACAGCGCCTATTAAAGACAGTTACATTGGCTATTACGGATTAATCAAAGACAAAGAGACTGCGCGACTCAGCCTGATGAAAAGTAGAACCGCCCAAGAGATTACTGTCTTAGAACTCCAGTATTTCTTGCTCTGAGCGGTTGCTGAACTAGGCTCTTGACTGCTGCTATACAAAACTCAAGTCCACTATTACATGCTAACCAACCTGAATACTACTGTGTGTAGATCACCACAGCAAAGCAGTGTGACACCTGCATTCACAGTTCGTCGGAGATCATCGTCAGTTCCGCTTTCATCATCCATAAGTTCCATTTCTGCATGGGTCTGTTCATCGTTGCGCAGTTTTGACACCCACAGCACTCTGTGCAGGACAGTCCTTTTTGACCGACAAGAACACTGGTTGGTCTCACATTTCATTTCTTGCAATTACGCTCGCCTCTAACAGTTTCCTTCGCGCCTGGTGGTTTGCTCAGCCAGTGTGACAGTCAGTGCTCCGTTGCGTTCCACATCCATGAAATGTAGGAGAAGGGCTTCTATAACTCTCAGTCACGCGGTGGTGGATCGCGGACTGATAGTTCACTCTTTTGCAATGCAGCATCAGAGCGTCGCTTGTAGGCGGCAACTTCTTTCTCCCGCGACTGGCTGCAGAATAGCTTGTAGCGTGCCTCATCCACACTCTTCATGGTCGGCTGATTGTACATGGCGCAGACGAATTGTTCCAGGTCGTGAATGAATTTCTCATCTAGCGTGAATTCTCGACCAATGCTCCCGAAACAAGGTGATGAGATGGAGCCCTTCATCATCAAGTCAAATGGGCTTGTTTTGCCTTACTGGTGGATGCACGGGTGGTATCACTTCCCGTGAATAATTGTGCAAACCTATAAACGCATCGCAGACAGAATTTCCAGGGCATTACTCAGCTTCCTAATGTCAACGACGATAATGTCCTTGGATTCCTGTGACCAGATGGAAATTTCGTGCTCGATCGACTTTCGAGTGAGCCAAAGCAACACAAACACATCGGTGTCGAAACTCTCTATGCGCACCGACTCTTCATTCTGTCCGCGTGAGCGGCGATGAGCAGGAGCTTCGTGTCAGCTTCGTCATGGTCACAATCAAGTTCAGGTACTGACGACACAGTCATGACACCATTCGACGCCTCGATTTTCTGCATTTGCCGGCATGACTGACGTACAACAGCATGTCGCCCAGTTTTGATGGAGAGATGTTTCTCGTCCACGATTCGCCGATGAACTCTATCAACGCCTCCTTGTTGGCTTGCTCAGGAGATAATTGGCCCACTGTTTTGAAGGGCTTGATCGCGTCGTAGATGGTTGCACCGAAGATCGCCCGCCCTACCCGCTCGTCTGGCGTGCTCCAGGCACTTGATGCTGATACTTGGGTTAGTATCAAACACCACGTCCAGCCTCGAAGATTGTTTATGTCGTGCTTTGGCCACTACGATGTTCAGCACCATCTCTTCCAGTTTGCTGAAAGTTTGCAGTGAACCAGCCTTTACATACGCGACTGAATAACGGCCATATTCCATCCACACACGTGCCTTGGTGAAGTAGGCCCGAGCGTCCCACACCGGCAATTGGAGCACCAGTTTCCAGTATATGGTTGCCGGAGTTTGGTCTTTTGTCGTCTTGCGCAACATCGAACCCATCACCGCAAGATGCCAGCGGAAGAATATGCTTTGCCCAGTGGGACCGCGAGCAGATCGTGTGAGTGTATACTTGCTTTCGTCGCCAATCAAACCAGCCGTCGTGCTCGAAGACGAACCGTTTCAATTCGCCAATTTCACCACCTCGGCGTCTGCTGGTGGGGAAGTCGCCGACTTGCCTGGCCAGTCTCGAGAAAGTTGTCACTTATGGCCTTCGAAATCGAACTGAAAGAATGGGCCATCACCGAGAAAGCGATCACGCATGAATTGCACAACAGCATTCTCTCCCTTGACATATGCGTTTATCAAGTCCGCGGAAGTGGCTGGCGGTGCGATGACACCTGAACTAATATTGACGAGTTCAACGTGAGCGCCGGAGAAAGGGTTAATCATTTGAAGTACTGTGTCCATCACTTGTACCACCGCTGCTTCGTTCTCATTGAGTTACACTCAGAAAACAGCACACGCTAGGTGAAGAAGTGGATCCGATCCCACAGACCAGCACTGCGGAAATCGCAAGGAAATGTGAGTCCATGCGGGTATCACGAGAGCCAAAGAACGAGAGAGGACCTTGGAATGTGTCGAGCTCGAAG
>CM068953.1:200910653-200931058 GCA_035128595.1 Eptatretus atami
ATATATATATATATATATATAGTTTTTTGTCCAGCTTTATATGCACACTGTACACACTAGTTGTTCGTAAACAACATCAATAAGCACAAGGACTTGCCAGATTTTATCATCATTAAACCCAGACATACTGATTCTCTTTTCCATTTCTCAGAAAATTTTGTTTTGGAGATGGGTATTTATCACATACAGTACTGTAAGTTGGGAGAGTGTGGGTGAGGGAAAGATTCAGGCTTTTGCGTACATGTTACACAATAGGGGAAGGAAGATAATTCGGATTGAGTGTGACGTATGCATAAATTACTTTCATCACCACTGTGTGTTTTATTAATGTTATTGTTGTTATTAATGTTGTTGTTGCTGCTGTTGTTAAGTCCACAATTCCCCTCGGTTTCTTGATGAGTTAACATTTTCTGATGAAGTACCTTCAACATCAATGGTAAAGTCAACCACCACAATCACAGCATTGGTCGGATAGAAAAACGTCACGCAGTCTGGCAACTTTAAAGAGACACACCAAAAATCAATAACTGGTGTTCTCACAGGGAGTCATGCACCATTGGTCCTTTCTTTATTTTGGAATAGGCAACAGCAAGTGGTGAATATTACTTTCTAATGTTGTGGAATTATTTTTTTCCAGAACTATGACGATTAAATATTTCACATATCACCTTATGCCTGGTGTTGGCTAAATGGTTAGGGTGGTGGGCTTGGGATCTGAGGATCCTGAGTTCAAATCCCCCTCGGCTGTTGAATTAATACCAGGTGGAGCTGACGCTGCCTGTCATCCTCCCGAGGTTGGCAAAATGAGCCAGCTTACTGGTATCCTGTGTCGGATTGGCGACCCATCCAGGATTTGCCAAATAGCCAAGGAAACTGCTTCGGCAGCACAAATGCTCTGCACAGAGTATGGTCCCCATGGATGGATGGATGGATATCACCTTGTACCAGCAAGATGAGGCTCCCTGATACTATGCTTCGAATGTGCGATGGTTTTTGAATGATGTCTTCTCAGCCAAGTGGATCCGTAGATATGGATCAAATGCTTCGCCACATCGTTTACCTGACCTGATGACATTGGACTACATTTTATGGGGTTATGCAAAACTTCTGTTTACTCATCAAAACCATATTATTTGGATGAACTTAGTGCTATGATCACAAATGCAATTCATGAAATTACTCAGCAGCAACTGGAGAAACTTTTCAACAAGTTATAAAATCTGATTGAACAATCTACTCAGAAAGATGCTGATTACGTTGAAGCCTAAAATTTTGAACTGCATTGACTAACATATTTATGAATTATGCTTTCATGCACCATTTATACTTTGTAATCTTGTGTACATCAAAAGTTATAAAAGTCCAAAGTTTCAAAAGGACTTTCTGGACACTCTGTATGTGTATATGCTTGCACACTGCAAAACAACTACTTGAGTGGCACTCTTCGTTCATACATGTTAAATATAAGATTAATATATTTGATGAGGTGATTACTGAAAGAGACATGTTTTTCATGATTAGGATTTTGGCTCCATTCTGCAAGCAACTAACTCATATTAATGAAGAATAAGTAAATAGAATAGGCTCTTTATCGAAAAGTTTACAGCTGGAGTAATTTCTCGTGTAAATACGGCAAAAGTTAGAAAATAAGACATGCGTTTTAGCATTGCCTAGCAACCAGTTCCAGTGTAAACTCCACTCTCTTGGGTCACGTGGCCCACCATGAGCGGAATGAGGCTGTACCGGCCAACTTATATTTTGGGATATTTTTGCTTATGGACATTTTCCGATGGTTTTGTGTTTTGTTTTTTTTTCCTGGGACAATGCCTTTGATTTGCATCAGGATGAAAAAATTCAGCTTTCCAGCACACTTAGATCATACTAAACATTTATAAATGTAATTAGATATTAAAAATTAATCCACCACAAAAGTGTACTGAAGTAATGACGTCACGTTGGCATGACAACGCATGACCTCATTTTACACTCCCGTAGCATGTGGCTGCAATAGCTTTGTGAAAATCAATGCAAAGAAGTTGACGTCATAGAAATTGCGTACTTACCCTTTCATTCCATGTACTACTAAGCTAAGGTAATCCTTGCTCTGCATTTAAAAAATAAATAAATGGTCACAGGGATGGTTGGCCCAGGTTAACCCCCTGACCCAAATTTGTCGTAGCCAGGCGGTTAACACCGACAGTCCCCGGACGGCCGAGCGGTTCATTATGAGGAGGAGGCGGACACGTTAATCGATGGAGATTTCAACACGTGCTCGAATGGCATGGCGGAGGGCAATAGCGGATGGGCGGAGGAGTGCAGCACAGGACAGCACAATGGGGGTTTATCCATGAACCCACGACAATTACACGAACACAATCTCTTCAAAATAAACATATTTAATGCACATACACAAATATTTACAAGACGATAATTCAAAAGGAAATAATACCAATAATAAATAAATAACTCCTCCAGGTTGAAGGCCTTCCACATGGACACAAATACAGACAAAGCAGTGACCAAAATGAAAAGACCCCCCCCCCTCTCATTCTAAGTACACTGTTAATCAGCTTGGGCCAGAGATGATCCCCCCATTGAACCCAGAATGGAGGCGCCTCCATCAGCATGTGCAAACACAGGCAAAATGGCGCCGTCATTTGTAGCTGGGCAGACGTACGCAGGCAATCACAAGGCAGCTTTTCACATACGAAGGCTCCAAATGTCCCAGCCTTCCTCTTCAAAAGGTGCCACCTGCCTCCTGCAGTCCTCACACCGACCTTGTCCTTGCATGTGTGTCCTCCTTAACTTAAATGTGTGTCCTCCTTAACTCCAAAATCATGTAACGGAGCAGCCTGAAACTTTGAATGCATACGAGGGGAAATGAGCAGCTGTCGGCTCAAGACGATGGAGGAAAGTGGGGAGAGCGGGAGGCTCAAGGCCGGCAGCGACTCCAGGGAAGGGCAGAAAAGCCTGATAGGAATAACAGGATAATTGTATGCAGATGTGCTTGGAAACATTCAAATGGTAAATTGTTAATGAGCAGCCTTGGTGGGAGTTGGTGTCTGCACTGCGGAATTCTGACCAGGCGAGGTTAAGGGGGTCGGCCTCGTAGGAAATTTCCTCCCTGGGAGATTGGGTTGGGCCATATAGTTGGGGAGCTGCACTGGCAGAATGTGGATGTGGGGTCCGACTATGTGTCATGCAGAATGACCTGGGCTCCTCAAGGGGTTGGTTGGAGTGGGGTGTCTTCAGGCTGAGAGGGTCAACCATGGAGGTTGTTGAAACCTCTTTGTGTACGAGGTGATTTATCCTGTGCACCTTGTATGGTGCTCTGTGAAGACCAATAGGGGGAGATGTTCAGGGTTATGCTTTGGTGACGGCACAAATGATGGCCAGTAAGGGCCTAGGATTGCCTCGGCATGTGACCTGTCAGGCTTTCCCTGAAGCTCTGAGAAAGCCAGCACGTGGTGACCTGCCATGCTGAGCTGGTCTATGGATGCGAGTCAAACTGCATGGACTGGATATGAGTACATCCCACGGGACAACCACTGGAGCATCTGTGGAACGTTATGGAGTGATTGGGAAAGACCCAGAGCCACCTGCATGGGCTTCCACAGATGGTCCACTATGATGTATGGGCTTTCTGTTTGGAAAGAGAGCCCTGGGTTTTGATTGGCATGGGTACATGGGAAGAATGGCTGCAGCAGCTGCTGCTGGTATTGAACGAGCTCCCCATCGGTGGCTGGATTTATGGTTAAATTTACCTTTCCCCATTGTCATGACTCGCCATGCTTTGCTATTGGGTGTATGCAGGTGAGTCGTGGAATTGCTGTGGGTGACGGGCAAGAGTGGCCATGAGAGCCCAGCAAGTGAATCTAGTTTTTATTGTGATTACTGTTGATTGCTTCCTTCTATTTCCTCCTCATAGCAATGTTTCTTATAAAATATACCCGGTCTCCGATATGAATTCTGACAGTAGTGGTGGCTTCATTTGGTGGTTTGCACTGGACCCATTTAGGAGATCAATTGGTTGTGCAGACCTCACCACTTTAAGATCGCGTCACGTTATTCAGGCTTGCTTGGCCCAAGATTAGATCGGTCATGTGACTCCTATCGGCTCAGCCACTTGGGTGGCTCTGCATTTCCACAGACATGGTATTGGCAGTGAAAAGGACATGATCTGGCCCTGGATCTTTGGAAAGGACATGATCACTTTGACACGACCCGCTGGATTCAGATTAGGAAATCAGGACTTCTGGCTGGCCATAACAATATATTTTACTTCTCTGTGTTTGCCGTTGTCTGTATGTGGTCATATGGCAGCTTAGCTGCCGGGGTAGCTATCATGTCTTGAAGCGCGACTGTGTCGCTGATGCAGTGCCCCTCTACCAGTATACACACTGGAACTGGTACTCATTTCGCCGACCTCGGAAGGATGACAGGCTGATTCAACCCCCTGGTGTATTAATTCAGCGGCTGACTGGGCTTGAACTCAGGACCCTAGGATGCCAAGCCGCCACCCTAATCACTGAGCCAACACCAGGCTTGTTGTCTGTATGTTTTCAGACTTTTGTTTACTTCAAGATTTTAGGAGTTTCATTCTGTTTTGGGTGAGTTCCCTTGGCGTTGGAAGACTGATTGGTTATTCTGACCACTTCTGCTTTCTCCCTGTGGAAGGTGGTGTAATTTATATCGTGATATTCAAAACAGCTTCCGTTGATCACTCTGGTGAGGCACTGCGAGCTAAGGGTGATTTAATGAAGTAAAGGAAGAGCAAACGCCCCCAGTCATTCAATCAGTTTTTTCACAATCCATAACATCATATGTCAATGAAGCTCGTGTAACAAAGCGCTCTAAAAATTCAAAAAAAATATCTGGACCCCCTGTTGACTTGGCTACTTGATTTGCCATTTTTGTAAGTATTGGTCATTCATAATCTTTTGATTTGCATGAACATAATCTGAATTATTATTTCCATCACAAAGCTTTTGAAAATCAATAGTTCTTGGAGTCGATTTGATAACTTGCTTAGTTGAACTTTCCAAATTATATCGAACCAAAAACAACCACCTCCCTCCAACCCAACAGGAACATATTTGCATCTTTCGACCACAATTCTCCCAATACATGTCCAGAAACATTTAATTGCTTTTTTCACACAACTTCATGATGGAAGAACACAGAGCAGAGCATGATGTACGAACCTAATTCATTGTAGAGTTTCTCATCGAGATACAACCTCTGAAAAAAAGCAATGCACACACCTGCTTTTTGCACTTCTTCAACAAACTGTGCCACTCCAAATTTCCCATATTGATCAACCCCTTCTACTACACCAACGTAAGTCCATCCAAATAAAATAGCTAAACGGGCCAATGCAGAAGACTGATGTGCATCACTCGGAATTGTGCGGAAATGTGAAGGAAATCGTTTTTTGTCACTGTAGCATTTGCAAGTAAACCAGAAGTCGACCTGAAGGCAGAAAACATGGAGAACCATAATTTATAAGTGTAGTTGTTTATCTCCTCTGAATTAATATGAGCTCCGAACAAGACGCTCTCTTGAACAGGCCAACATAACGAACATGAATTGTAATTCAAATTTATTCATATTCATGTGATAAGTAACGCAACCTGAATCAGAAACATGTATGAAAGTGTGAGATCCTTTAACCTTAACATGAAAAGGGCAAAAACAATCAGGATGAACTTTGTTGCCATTATTTGGAAGGTTTCAAAGGGGGAAATAAATTTTATTTACTTATTTTTAACAAACACCAAATATGATTTGTTTTTCCCTTCTTCTCATGAAAATACTTCACACGTTTTGCCCCTGTTTGGAATGCTCATTGAGAACAAGAACCGCAAAAAGAGGAAGGAGAAAGAAATGAGGAAAAATATAACGAGGAAGAAGAAATGAGAAATAAATGTGGAAGGGACTAAGAAGAAAAGCAGATGATGAAGGGGGGAAAAAGTAGAAGAAGGAGGAGAAAAGGACTTAAAGAACGAGATGCGGTCGGAGAAAGTGAATTAGAACAGTTCATGAAAATATATCTCCAACAAAAAAAATGATCATGGGGCAAAAAGATTGATAAAGTGTGAGCTTTTGTGTGTGCTTCATCTTCTAAGAATAACCATGCTCTGTGTTGAAAGTGCACTTCATCACATGTACATTACTATTATTTATTTAACAGCCAAAAGAGAGAGAGAGAGAGAGAGAGAGAGAGAGAGAGAGGAGAGAGAGAGAGAAGAGAGAAGAGGAGAGAGAGAGAGAGCTCAGAGGCATGTGCGCGTACAGGGTTTTTCATACCAACCGAAGCCCTCCTGCCACAATTACTAGATCATTGTTGACGTGAGGTGGTTCAACATCTCAAAGTAAACAGGAAATTACAGAACCCTCGTGACAAACTATAAATGGTGCACGAAAGCATAATTCATAAAGTTTTTACTCGATACAGTTCAAATGTTGATGCTTCAGCATTAATTGACATCTTTCCGAATACATCGTTCGATCCGATTTTCCAATGTGTTGAAAACGTTCTCAAGTTACGGTTGAGCAATTTCATGAATTGCATTTGTGATCATGGCCCATAAGCTCATCGAAAGAAGGTGGTTTTGATCAGTAAATAACAGTTTTACATAACCCCATGAAAAGTAGTCCAATGGTGATGGGTCCCTGAACGACGTGGCCAAGCAATTGGTACATGTCGACTTAACCACTTGTCCAAGAAGACATTATTCAAGAACCTTCACACATTCAAAGCATAGTGGCAAGGTGCCTAGCCTTCACGTTTGGGCCAAACATGTCCACCACGTTTTTTTCCAAATCCATCTAATTTTTTTTTAGATATCGTGCACTAAAAGACAGACACATAAACCAACAGGGGTGAAAACATAACCTCAGCCAACCTTTGGTGGTGGCAGTAACTACAACAACACTTGGTAGAGTGCATACCTCCGCCAGGCTGAAGTTAGTTTTGTAACCCCACTGATAGGCTGGATCTGCATCCATACCTTAACTAAAATATAATCGGCTTGTTATTGTCACATAGACAACTCGTTCATCGAGTTTTGTCCAAATCCGTCCACAACGTTTTCAAATATCATGCTATCATATCGTTGTTGTTTTGGCCCCATCTCTCAATGGTGAAGAATCACTTAAAACTTGATATTAGTGATCACAAAGTGATCGCCAAGGGTAACCCTCCCAGCGATGTTGATGGCCATATTTTGTTGATGGCCAGATCCAATGATGGCCATATTTTTTTTGTACCACCATTTGACCTTAAACATTGGGGGATGGAGTGTAAATTCAATAAATATGTCTAGATCGACATTCTATCCACAAAACTCAACATCATGAAAGTCGGAGGAAAATCATTCAAGTTATGATCAAAATCGTGTTTTTGTTAATTATGTCATAATATGGAAAAAATAAAAAGGTCAAAGACACGAATCACATATCAGATGCACAACTTCAGTGCAGATACACTATTGTGATGCAAGAAAATCTTGTAAAACCAAGCGGTCTTTGAGATTCCGCATTGTCAAAATTGAGCGATGACAACAAAAAGTGTTATTTTTTGCAGACCCCCATTTGACCTTGACCTTGACCTTTAACCCGGAGGTATGATCTAAATTAAGCATCATTGTGCTTTGCTCTCTGATAGTTAGCGAGGGCAATTTTGTTCTGATAGGGCAAACCTTCGTCGAGTTTTGCTGAAAAATGTTGAAATCTCTGTAATTGGTTAAATGGCCTTAAAATTAGGTCAAGGTCAAAATTGTCAACCATGCATACCTTTTATTCCCATTATTGATGCAAGATTTCATTGTGGAAGTCCCAGCCGGCTCCGTGATACGGCTCAGAAATTGAGGTGGTGGCAATGGAAGAAGAAGAAGAAGAAGGAGCAGAAGAAGAAGAAGAAGAAGAAGAAGAAGAAAAATGGTGGTTTAGTACTCTTTGGGGATGAAGAAACTCTGTGATGCCATTTAAAATTGGGGGCACTAACTTTATAAACAAACCCTACAACAGCACTGAGCCTTCCCCTATCCTATTGGGGGAGGCTTGAAAGCTACAACGGCACTCAGTAGAGTCAAAATAAAGACCAATTACTGCACCATAGTCCCAATAAGGAAGCCAGATGCACACGCACACGCACACACAAACAAATATATGATGTACTGTTAAGTACTTACAAAAGCCATTTTTTACTTGAAGTTATAACCTTAACCGATAAGTAATTGACTAATTTTCAAACTGCCCTGATGATCAATCAGCTGGGCCCCGTTTTTCATCGAGTTTTCGATCCTTTCAGCCCAGAACCTCTCCAAACGGTGGATCCACAACCCCGGTTACAAGTCCACATCACCTAATATATGATAATATATTAAACGATAAACACTTCACCTTGTCGGCATGTCCATGACACCACACCTCCATCCAACCGCAGACTCGAACTGTAATTCAAATATTGCGTATACTTATGCCAGGCTGACCAGTTTACATTTTATATCCCACTGATGGGCTGGATTTGGATCCGTACCTGAATCTAAATGTAATTAGCTTGTTCTTGTCACCTCCCAAACTCATTCACCGAGTTTCATCATGATCTGTCCACAACGTTTTGAAATATCATGTTGTACATCGTTTTTGGCCCCATCTCTGAATGGTGAAGAATTACTTAATTTTTATTTTATTTTATTTGTAATCATATCTGGATCCGGATTAAACAATATCTAAATAAAAAAAATAATCATCTCCAAAATCTAAATGATTAGTCTTTCTCACACACCGAACTTGTCCAGCAAATTCCGTCTGAATCCGTCCATAACCTTTTGAGGTTGTCCTTATCACTGTCAGACTGACATACAGACAGGGGTATAAACATAAACTCCATCCACCTTCTGTGGTAGAAGTACTGATGTACCATGCTCTTTTACAGAATGTCATTGCTGCCAAAGCAGTCTCTCGGCAAGCGTTATCCTGGGTGGTTTTGCCATTGCCTTCCCAGTAATAGTTGGGGCAGGAACTTGTAATTTGTTTATGGTTCTGCGATAGCTCGCAGCCTCTTTGCAAAGGACACCGGCGGATCTTTGACGTCCACCAACATACAATATGTCGGGAGATGGGACGCACAGTTTAAAGTCCATCCGAGGAGACGGCACACACATTGATGAATCGCCCTGCCTGGGAAACACTGAATGAGAGTTTATATCTGGGGCAGGATTCGAACCAGATTAGACACCTTGGAGGCGAGTCTGTATATTGATGACTTCAGTACCATAACGATTTCAATATCATTGAACATTGACATTACAATGAGCATTTATTGGTTTATTTAGAATTGCATTTGATCCCTTGTACCTCAGGAAGAAAAGAATACACAGAATTCTCCCGAATTGCCCCAATGAGTGCTCGAGGTCCATTGTCATCAATTCCAGTTTTTGTAAAGTTTGGGCCCAATATTTTTAAAACTCCTTTAATTTCCTGGCGATTGTAAGAGCATAAATCATGTATAGCGTACTTCAATGTCACATTGGGCAACAAGCTGGGGTTATCATTAATCTCATGAATAACAAACAGCATGGCCATTACCCATCGAAGAAACCTGACATTTATCCTGTGAACGAAAAAACATCCACAGGTCAATGCATGGAAATGCACCCAATTAATTTATTACAATTGCTAAAATTAAAATTTGAGTAATAAATTCATGCAGTACTCAAAAACAGAACTTTTAAGTAAATGGGAGAAGTGAAACAGAAGACTGATGTTAAAATTGGGCAACATCAAGGTCCCGGTCTCAGTCTTGTTGTACGTATTACGACCTTGGATGTGATCATTGAAGACGTTAAAAGGCTGTCATGGGAAATGATGTACGTCGGCGATTTGGTGGTGACTGCGAAATGTGCTGTATAACTTCAGGTGTTATTGATCAGATGATATGTGTGTTTCAAACATAATTCTAACGGACGCTGAACACAGAAGTGATGGTGATCAGAAGACAATCGATGGCGGACGAACTGGATGTGATGGAAGGGAGTGGAGAGAGTGAGGCAGGTTTATAATTTTAAATATTAATGTCACTCGTCAGTCAAGGATGTGGTCGTGAACAGGATAAGAGGATTATAGCGAAAGCAGGATCACAATTTGTGATATTTGTGATTCACAAATATTCACAAATCATATTTGTGAAATCACAAAGGATAAGAGGATAAGAGGATTATAGCAGATAAGAGGATAAGAGGATAAGAGGATATGTATAGATTATACAAATCACAAAGGATAAGAGGATTATAGTGAAAGCAGGATCACAATTTGTGATATTTGTGATTTACCAATGTTCACAAATCATATTTGTGATTCACAAATATTGTGATTCACAAATATGGCAATAAATTTCCAGTGTGGCATGTAATAAAAGGAGGCCTCTAAAGTTGAAGGCAAAAGTGCAAATCCTAGCAATGACCAGTTGTTATGTATTTAGCGATGAAGGTTTTGTGAATATGTCAAAGAAAGAATAATTCTTTGGTTGATTGCTGGTGTGTCACGGAGGGAAAGAAGAAATGATGAGGATTGGTATGAAGTGTTCGATTTTGACAAGATGTCAGAATAAATTAGAGCATCGGGGTTGAGGCATTGAGGGGATGTTGAGAAGGACTAAAAGAGACCCAATAAGACCCGTTTGGGAGAAATCGCTGAATCGAAAATGGAGCGGAGGGAGACAAAGGCTGTGATGGAGAGATGTGATGGGAGGATCGGGGAGGCAGCAGACAGAGAAACTTGGAGAAGGAAAATACGAGCAGCCTACTCCAAAAGAGAATAATCGTCAAAGGAAGAAGAAGAATAAGATCCAACCACAGAACTTATAACATTACAAATTGAGTAAAACCACCAGATGTTAAATGAATATGCAGAAAAAAGAAAGGATGAACACCAAAAACCAGGAACTGAAACTTACTTTTTGCAGTCGTCAAACTCTGGTTCCATTTTTAATTCTCGAAAATTCACACTAAAGTCAAAATGTACATCAAAAACTCCTGCAATAAGTATGCTTTTCCTGTTTGAAGATTTGTGCTGAGAAAATTCATTCAAAGGTTCACCACATCCTCTCAACGTGAATGAGAAACAGAAAATGAACAGCAGAGCCTCGATATTCACTCTCAACATGGAATCCATCAACTTGTGGCATTTCATTGGGAGAACACATGAAGGGTTTATAATCTGAAAAATGCACTCAATTACACGACGATGTGATGCCATGAATGAATTCCCTTGGAAATGAATTTGGAACTCTTAATTATTCCTCAATCACACAGGAATGAGGGAGGAACTTTAGTTTAAATAAAAACAAAAATACAAAACAATTTACCTATATATTATTGCAGAGATTGTCATTGTATCAATGAATAAAATTACTAACTGCAAATATCAGGTGCACACCAATTATTACAAGCACATAATATAATAATAATTAATCTTATCATCATGCTCCCCTGGATAGCGAAGGCAAATAATGTCAACACTTAATCTGGCTGGCAAACTGGGACAATGAGATGATTAAAAAGAACAACCTGGAGCATTGAACAAACAAACCAACAGGTGTATGTACAAGTAAACATGGCCGCTTGGCATATTGGTTTAAAAGCGCAGAGAACCACAAGCAACCAAAGAAAATATCTTAGTGGAAGTCGAGAAAAAGGACAGCGAATCGTGTGCTGAAGGAAGGATGATTCAGTCATTGCTGAAATGAAAGCGAGGACAACAACGAACACAATCAGAAGGAAGCACAATCACCTTGTCCACAAGCAGGCCTACAGCATCACCCTGTAGGATGACGTCATTGAGCTCCAATAATTAAACGGTCAATCGATCAATAAAATTTCGTATCGAGCGCTTTTTATTTTCAAGCAAAATCTCAAAGCACTTAATTTGAAAAGGAATGAAGAGGAAATAAAAGCAATGATGACAGAAAAGCTCGAAAATAAATGAATACAAGAGATTTACAAACCATAAATAACAAACATGCAAATTTTAATGGGCAATGAGTTCACATGGTAAGGTGCAAATATTGACAACACTCAATTACTAAAAGTCTTCATCCGAGTTGGTGGAATTAAAAGGATAATCCCCATGGCAGTCAGTGAAAATCCAGGGGGGTTCCTGGTTGCCCGGAACCCCCCCCCCCCACCTCCCAACAAAAATATTTACCATTACAGTGGCAAACCCAGGGGTTCCCTGGTCACCCAGAACTCCTTCTCCCACGAAGGTGTGCCACAAAAAAGGCCAGAAGCCTCAGAAAAACTGTATCAATACAGTACCTAATAAACAATAAACCACTAACAGCTCACAGTCATTCATTTGGAAATTATTTGGAAAATTTATAATTTCCTGTTATTTGGAAACCCCCCCCTACCCAATTCCTGGATTTGCCCCTGGCAGTCAACAATGCTCTTGAAGTTGAGTAAGTCCGATATTTATTTTTACATTTGTCACTTCATGAGCGACATTATTAAATCTATACATTCATAGTGCGGCTTGGCGATTGCATTGATGTCATCAACTCGCCAAGGACTTCGGTAATGTTGCACTGCTTGCATCAAGTTTGTGTTCCATCCTCGTGTGAGCTAAAAACATCGTCTGGCTCGTCTTGAGGATGTGCAACTCTCCATACTCAAATCCTTGGTTGTACCTTCTAAAATCTGTTTGTGGAGTATACTTCACGGTTGTCTTCTCCATCGCCTGAAAGAGCATTTGCAGCTCACTCCAGGCAATAAAAAACGAATGTCTCAATTC
Source organism: Eptatretus atami (assembly GCA_035128595.1). NCBI lineage: Eukaryota > Metazoa > Chordata > Myxini > Myxiniformes > Myxinidae > Eptatretus > Eptatretus atami. Next base: position 200,923,449 of record CM068953.1, read on the forward strand.
AGTGTTTCCTTTGAGAGCTCGTTTAGCCACCCTCCCCCTCCTCCAACCTTGTGAAGAGGCAAAGATGATTTAAGATCTTTCAGTCTTTCAACGTTTTCCTATCCTTCACTGGGGAGTCTGTTGAAAAGTGCGACTGTTCTCTGACTGAAGACGTATTTAGCCCCAAAATGGGCACAAGCCTGTTTTGGGGGGGGGGGGGGGATATGGTAGGTGCTGTCATCTGTCCATCATTTACTCCAAAAGAGCTCGATGCATTTGCTTCATATTCAACACATGTATCCAATCATATCTGGGCATGTAACGTCAAATTATTTTGGGACTAGAGCCAAAAATCATGGGACACACGATGGTATTTCCGAATTTTGGCAGTTTTGGAAAAAGTGTTACGGGAGAGAATAGTACAGCTTTGTATCTGCTTTTGGGAAACATTATTTATTAACACGAACTTCACCATTCATATGCTGGACACAATCAACAAAGCATTGCTTTGTATTGTTACTTGCAAAATCCATTATTCGAAAGTATATTGGATTGTCTGGTCTGGTCTGTTCTGTCTGTTCTTCTGTCTGTCTGTCTGTCTGTCTGTCTATGTCAATCGCCTACATGTTGAAGTTTTACCCCGATCTTGTAGATGTAGTCACAAGCAAAAAGCCGGTTGTTTTTTGTGATCAATAGGTCAAAAGGGCAAGGTCACATAAATCGCCAATTTTCATCCTAATCACTTGATATCTACATATGTACTTTATATATTAACAAAAAACATGGGTGGGTGGTGAACACTCATCGAGGTGAGGCCTTGGTCGACAGCTCTATGTTGTACTTTAATCCTGAGTTGGACCATTCTCACGAGATTTTGTGGAGGTAATCAGGATATCAGGACAACTTTATCCTTACATGTTAAACTTCACAAACACTTGCATTGCCGGAGTCATGTTGATGACAAAATGTTGAAGCCGTACCTGATAACATTTATGGCAGATGTGACGCCCAGTTTAACGTCCGTCCGAGAGAGAGCACACACATTGATTAATCACCCTGTCTATGAAACAACGGGATGACAGTTTATAGCTGGGTTGAGATTCGAACCCAGGCTCGACAGCTTAGAGCGAGCATGCGTACCTCTCGGCTTTCCTGCTGTGATGTGGCGATTCATTATTTTGCAACACCTGAAAACATTTGTTACTCGTTGTAATCATCTAATATATTTTGCCTTTCTAATTCCGGAGATGTCCCTCTGGAGAACCATGCTGCGGTATCGCCATGGAATGAGGTATAGATATCGAAGCTTGAAGAGCCCTCCAAGCAAGCACTCCCATGAAACTGTTGAAGAAACATCTAAAAAGGAAACTTTTTTTTCTCATATGTATCTATCTATGTCGAAGTGATGGGTCATTTAATGAAATAATATCTTACAAAAAGGGGAACCGTCACCCACATTTTCAACAAGTGAGCCACTGCCAGAGGGACTGCCAAACACAGGTGAGTATGGCCTGAACTTTGTTCAAGTCAAGTGATATATAAAGTGACAGTGTAAATACTTTTAAAATGTATGGCTACAGCTTGCAAAACTAACAACCAAGCAGCTTATGTAGCACTCACCAAGTGGCTTAAGCACTCAATTAAGCACAAAAAAACGGTTGATAAAGAATGGCTGGCTTGGCAAGCGATTGGAGATCGACCATCCATCATATGAACACCATGTATCCGAAGACACCTGGAATGTCAAGCAATGTCTGAATTGGACAAATGAACACTTTTGTTTTTTTACCAGTCAGAACTGCTGATAAGTTTGATTGCAGAGTTTAACTTTTGAAATTTGGCTGAGATTATGAGATGTTAAAATCGGTTATTAATGACAGTTTGAACAACACAAAAGTTTGATCACATTCATTCCGCAAAAAACACAAAAACGCAAAAAAATCTGAAACCCACTCCGTGGGAGTAGCTCCTGTGCAGCTTCCCTTCGCAGGGCAGCTCACCGGATGACGGAATTGGGGCGAAGCCTTCGGGACCCCCAATCTTTGATGAAAGGAGGGAAACCAGGGGTAACATCCCTGGGTCAGATTGCGGGAGAGTGTGTCGGAGTGGTGCTGAGGTGTCGTCCACCAGACGGCGGTCTCCTTGGGTTAACCTGAGGCGGTCCCTTCGGTGGGTGCCTGGAATGTCCTATCCCTAAGAGAGGATGATCACCTGTCTCTGTTATCATCTGAGCTCAAGCGTTTGGACATCGGTATTGCAGCACTCTCTGAGGTTAGGTGACAGGATTGCGGCGAGATAATGGTGGGTGGTGACATGGATTTCTGTCCTCGAACCGCGTCGTGATCGAAAGGATTCTTTAGGTTGTTGAGGGATCTTGTCCTCCTCGAGGGTTCAACGTCTAGCCGACTCGGTGTTGCATGTATCGTGATAAATAAACCACAGAAGTCCAGTAAAATCAATGTCCACAAGGAGTTCTTTCTTTTGTACAATTTATTTGCTGTCTATCCTTCGTTCTTCTTCTCATCCCGCTCCTTCATATATATATATATACCATTTTAAAGTAGAGAGGGCTTTTGATAGCAAACAACAGAATGTACAGCTTATCAGCCCGGTCACCTTTACTTGCAAAAGAACCAAACAATGTCCAAAGTGTCAAAGAAAGACAAGATTATAAGTAGGTGGTAGGCCTTAACAATTAAATAATAGAACAGTAGAGAGTAAAAAAACAAACACTTTGACCTACTCAGACTGAGGCAAAGTTTCTTGTCTAAAGAGTAATAATTTCCCCAACACTCCCCCCTTGTTGCCTAAAAAGGCAACACAACTTAAGTTTAACGATTTTTGTCACTTGGAAATACATTTTCTCTTGCGTTCGAGTGTGCCCATTTTCTTGGGTAGTCACATCCCCCCTCTTTCACATCGTAGAGCTCAGTCCCTAAGCCTTTCCTGTCCCACAAGCCAGGTGGCTTCATGTGGTTGTACAGCTTTGGACCTGGTCGAGGTTCCGGTAGGCCCTAGGCCGATAGAAGATAAGGCTACCCGTTGGGCTGCACAGCTGATTTTCAACAACCTATTTCGGGAACAGAGCAGATGGGCAAAAGTGGAATGACAATTCCCGTGAATATTGAACACATTCATTTGCGCTACTTATGGATTTCCAAGTTCAGGTTCTATCTCATAAGAGTCGTAGGACTCAGTTTCAAAACCTGGGTAGGAGGGTGGTGCTTGGGCCACCATCACCTTTTTAGCAGTATTCCTCTTTAGACAAGAAACAATCAATGCTGGCATTGTAATGTTTGCACATCTAACAAGCACCACAACAATGATGATCCACAATAACCCAACGGAAATCCAATGCAATAGGGTAGTTCCCCAGCCTCCAAAAATCCCTTCAAACCAGGAATAAAGCCCGTCTTTCGTAAAATAATTGTGATACTTGGCTCCTTCTTGGTTAATCTTGTCAGCGATGTTTGTGATTTTCTCCGAATTATCAGGGATATAAGTACAACACTCAGAGTTAATTACAGCACACGTTCCTCCTTGAGCCGCGAGGATGAGGTCGAGCGCAACCCGGTTTGCATTGAAACTGCACGTAGGGCGACAACCTCCGAGTTGATATCAACCATGCCTAGGGCAGTTTTATTTGCCAATAATTCAAGCGAAGCAGCTAACTCTGCCAATCCCGCAGACTTTTGCCTACACTAGTGAGGGATTAAAATCATGAAGAACAATTCAGTTGACGTGAAACTCCATTTACCCCGTTTCAAATGCTCAAAAGGTGACTTAGATAGCAGGCGCATATGTGGCAAAATGAATGACAAGAAACAAGATCCACTCCAATTAACTGGAAGCCATGGGTATGCTCGATTTCCACACACGAAATAGGTATTATTTAAAGCGACTTGTGGTCCCATCGTGTGATTTTCATAAACATAATTACTGCATTCAGAATTTCCTAATCTTCTTTCTCCCCATGCCTCTTGCACCAAGCATAGTCGGGTTTTTCTGTCGCCCGTTCAACCATAAAATGTGGAGGCATTTTACTTAAATTAAAATTTGGCCAAAACCAGTTACTGAAATTTCGTTGTCGGAGGCAATTTCCATTTCCATTGGTAACGATGTGGTCGTCAAGGTTATTATCTTGTTTATCCAGTTCTTTTCCTTTGCCTAGTAGCCACACCATTCACTCAGATTGAATGGTATTGCCAGTAGAGGTATTCCAGTAACTGCTGAATGAGGTATCTTAGTACAAACCCAGCAATCGGTTTTATTAAAAGCTTTCGCGTGTTTACGAGAAAGGGCCAGATAAGTGTTTATTCCATGTGGTGAACCCACTCTGCTCGTTAAGCTACTTCGGTCTCTGAATGCCCTAGGCTCAGTTGGGTGGGCAGTCTGACAGGCCCATTTCCAAAAAACATGCAAATAACGTTGGTCACAGACAGTACTTATCGGTTAAAAGACCAAGTGCACATTGTACAACCTGCATTTAGTGTACAAATAATCCTGCAATGGAAAGAATCATTAAAGTTATCAGGAAGCAGTGTTCTCCTCGGGTTCTTTTTGGCCGTGTGCCAGTTTGCAGTGTGTGGCATGGATCCACTTGCTCTTCCTTTACATTTCACAGCTGTATGGGTAGTTAGCAGTATTTGAAACGGCCCACACCAACGTGCTTGAAGAAGTTCTTCCTTTTGTAAATTTTCACATAAACAAAGTCTCCGGGTTTGAAGTTGTGATGATCAGACGTGGCTGGTTCTGGCAGAGCTTGTTTCACCTGTGCATAAAAAGTTTTTATAGCGTGATTCAGAGAGACACAGAACGTAAGCAACGTGTCGTCCATTTGCTGCACGTTCATGTCTTTTATAGTCAAAGGAGGTGAGTTCGGTAATCTCATTGGTCTTCCCATCAGAATCTCATGCGGAGATAAGCCAGTGTTTCGATTTGCGGTAGACTCATCGTTGAGAGCAATTGGCAGAGCATCTGGCCATTTTAATCCAGTTTGTTCACAAATCTTGGCCAGTTTATTCTTTAGAAATCCATTCTGCCTCTCTACTGCCCCCGCAGATTGCGGATGATACGGGCAGTCAAAATGTTGCTTGATTTGCAATACGCGACACATTTCTTTCACCACTTCAGCTGTGAAATGAGTACCTTGGTCACTGGAGATCCTGCAAGGTATTCCAAACCTACAGATGAAATCCTTCATCAACAGTTTAACCACAGTAATGGCATCTGCTTTCCGACAAGGGTAAGCCTCACCCACTTGGTGACAAAATCGACGATGACTAAAGCAAATTCAAAACCGCAGCATTTTGGTAACTGAACAAAATCCATCTGGATATGAACAAAAGATCCGAATGGAATTGGATGACCCCCTGGGGCCATCTCCACCCCCTTGCTGGGTTATGTTTTGGCAAATATGACATGTCTTACAATACTGTTCTGCAATTGGACTAAACCCCGGGGCAAACCACTGTCTCCCAATTGAAGCACTCATGCCCCCTTTGCCAGTATGCCCGGCCCAATGTGCCAATCGGCCGAGCCAAGGTAATAGAGCTCTTGATGCCACCACACGACCATCAGATGATCTCCATAATTTGGATTCATTTTCAAATTCACATCCAGCCAATATCCACAAATCTCGTTCTTTAGCACTAACAGATGGCTGCAAAGTGTTTACATCGTCAATGGTCGGCGTCGCCTCTTGTCTCAATACACATTGTGATATTAAAAGAGCTCTGGTGTGGGCAGCAGATTTTGCAGCTACATCTGCCCTGGCATTTCCCCGTGAGACGTCATCAGATCTCCCGGTGTGGGCGTCACATTTAACCACTGCAATTTGGTGAGGCAGAAGTATTGCTTCCAGCAGATTCGCAATCCATGTTCCATTCCTCACCGCGGCACCTGATGATGTTATAAACCCCCTTTCGCGCCAGAGTTTCCGAATTCGTGTAACAGCCAAAGGCATAGCCAGAATCAGTGTAAATTGTCACTATTTGGCCTTTGGCTAAATGGCATGCACGAGTGAGGGCGACCAGTTCTGCCTGCTGTGCGGAGCAGCTCTCATCCAATCTCCGCTTTCGATTACTTCGTGATCAGAGCAAACGGCGTAGCCTGTTAATAGATATCCATCAGGTGCACGTGATGATGAACCATCGACATATAGAACCAATTCAGAATTTTGGATTGGTGTGTCTCTCAAGTCAGGACGGGATAGACACGTGTGGGCGATTATCTCTTCACATTTGTGAGGATCACCATCTTGTACCTTGGCAACAAACTAGCAGGATTCAGCGGTGCGCATCTTCTAATCGTAATGTTCGTGGGTGCTGTGAGTGAGAGTTCGTATGTCGTTGCTCTTGAAGCCGACAAATGCTGTGTTTTTCGTTTTAACAGTAACGCTGTCACTGCATGCGGTACCAGGAGAATCAAAGTGTTTCCCGCGACGAGGCTTCTGTTGCCTGCACCGCGAGCGATGCGGCTGCTACTGCCTTGAGCAAGGGGGGAATCCTTGCGCTACCGGATCAATTTAGTACTGTAATATGCAACAGGCCGTAATTTATTTCCATGCTTCTGTGTCAGCCAAGATTGTGCAAACCCCTGTCTCTCACATGCATACAAATGGAAAGGTTTTTCATAGTTTGGTAAACCCAGAGCGGGAGCCGAAGAAAGAGTTTGCTTTAACGTTACAAAAGCCTTGTCTGCATTTTGTGTCCACGCAAGTGGGCTGGGCGCGTTTGCCGAACCAATGTCCACCAGGGGGCGCACTAAGGCCGCATAATCTGGTATCCACTGTCTGCAAATAGCCGGTCACTCCGAGGAAAGACCTCATCTGTTTCGCAGTAGTTGGCTTGGGCAGTTTTAATATTGCCGCTATACGTTCAGGGGAGATGCGTCTTGTATCTCCCTTCAGAATATGCCCCAAATATTTCACTTCTTCTTGGCAAAACTGCAATTTAGCTCTCGATGCTTTGTGTCCTTTCCTGGCTAAGGCCCTCAACAGTGTCAATGTATTTCGTTCGCATGCGTCTTTTGACGCTGAACAGATCAGTAGGTCGTCAACATATTGAATCCGTGTGGATCCCAAGGGAAAACTACATCATCCAAGTCGTCGTTGAGGGCCCTCGAGAATAATGTTGGACTTTCACAATACCCCTGGGGCAATACAGTCCAAGTGTATTGCCTTCCCTGGTAGGTGAATGCAAACAGAAACTGTACTTCTTGGGCTATCGGTATAAACAAAAAGCTGAACAAAGATCCACACACTAAAATAGGTAGTAGTACTTGGATGCTTGATAGAATGGTAGTTGGATTTGCAATTACAGGAAAAGCTGGAATTACCCGCGTCATTCACTGCCCTCAAATCCTGTACGAATCTCCACGTTGGCTTCCCGGGTTTTCTCACAGGTAGGATCGGTGTATTACATTGACTAACGGTGGGAATGATTATCCCTTGTCTCAATAGCGCTTCCACTACGGGAGCAATTCCTACTTCTGCTTCTGGAGACAAAGGGTATTGTGGTTTTCGAGGCAGTTTCTTTTCTGGATCTATAGTGATCTTGAGTGGATTCATGCCTTTAATTTGCCTACATCGTTGGGATGTGTCGCCCACAGACAAGTCGGGACTTGTTCGG
>CM068953.1:200932559-200946825 GCA_035128595.1 Eptatretus atami
GTCATGGACTTAGGGTGGCTGCTTCATGGTTTCAGCGCCCACAAGCTCATCGCTGGACTTGGTATTCCAATGCTGGCGGTGTGGCAAAGGACATTGAACATGTCCTCGTTGACGGTCGCTGGAGGATCATCCAGAACTGCAGGGTCTACCGGAGTGCTCAGTTCTCAATACTGACCACCGGCTTGTTGTAGCACTCTAAAGCTGCACCTTAAATCCTGGAGAATGGTACCATCCAGCCTAGGCCGGATGTTGGCACGCTCAAGGATGAGAGAGTAGCTGAGGAGTTTGCGAACAGCTGAGTGGACATTTGGGGTGTCTGGGTGCTTTTGGGGGGGGGGTCCTGAAGAGTTGTGGAGTGCTTCAAGACCACCGTCCTTGATGTGGCCGGTGGAAGTCTTGGAACTCACCGCAGGGCAAAGCATAATTTTGTCTCTCAAGGGACACTGGATACCATTGACCAGAGTCGCAGGGCAGGCTGAATGGCAAGATGAGCTGTTCAGGGAGCTGAGTGTTAAAACTGTATGTGCACTAAGGGTGGACAAGGAGGCCTATGTGGAGGAATCTGTGAGGGGGTAGAGCATCACCTGTGGACTGGTGATTTCATCCCGCTTACAGGGGAATTTGCGCATTGTGTTCATGCAAGCCATCCCTCGGAGCACTGCAGTTAGAGCAGAGAGTGGTAGGCACTTGACAGAGGAGTCTGAAGTGAAGGCGCACTGGGCCGGTTACTTTGAGCGGTTGTACCAGGCTGATCCCCAGCTGTCGATTGGATGTCAAGGGTGTTACAATCCCTGTGCTGACCCTCCAATCAAGTGTGGTCCACCTTCGCTTGTAGAAACACGGGCTGCGGTGAACCGGATGAAACGGGGTAAAGCTCCAGGGATCTGTGGCATCCATGCTGAACTTCTCATGGTTGGTGGAAATGCTGCACTCGTGTCGTTGCATGCATTTTGTGCTCTGCCTGGAACACAGGCATCATCCCAACTGATTGGAGAGGGGCCTTGTTGTCCCTCTCTGGAAAGGAATGGTGATCGCCAAGACTGCAACAACTACCGAAGGGTGACGCTGCTCTCAGTGCCGGGCAAGGTCTTTGCTCGGATAATTCTTGATAGGGTTCGCCACCACTGCTTGAGCACCAGCGTCCAGAGCAGTCAGGCTTTACACCAAGAGGTCAACGATTGACCGTACCTTGCTCTTTGGGTCCTCACGAACGCAGATGAGAGTTCGTCAGGGGATGCTTGCAGCCTATGTTTATCTCTGTAAAGCGTTCGTTTCAGTGAATCGAGATGCCTTCTGGAGATTCTTGGTCTTCGTGGGGTGCACCAAAACTGATCGATTGATGTCTGAACTCTACTCTGGTACTGAGAGTGCTGTGAAGTGTGGTGGTACCATCTCTGACTTATTTCCAGTTGTTACTGGAGTTCCTCAGGGGTGTTACTGGCCCCACACTTTTCAGCACTTGTATGGACTGGATTTTAGGGAGGATGTCGGAAAGATCAAGCTGCGGTGCATCGTTTGGGAATGTCAAGATCTCGGACCTTGATTTCGCATATCATGCATTCATCTTTGCGGAGACGTTTAGATATCCTTTTGGGGCCCTCGAGGTGTGAATGAGGAGTCGGAGCCGCTGGGTTATGGGTTTCTTTGGTCAAAACTAAGATCTAGGCTTCAATGACATCTTGGATGCTGCTGTCCTGTCTGTGTCTGTTGTGGTGAGGATGTTGAGGTCGTGGAGAGATTCACTTACCTTGGCAGTGATATTCATGTCTCTGCTGGCTGTGAGTCAGAGGTCAATAGACGTCTGGGTCGGCCTGGGGAGTCATGGATTCACTGGATCATGGGGTGAGGCGCTGCCGGTACCTGTGCGGGAGGACGAAAGTCCGAGTCTTCAGGTCCTTGGTGCTTCCATTCTTGCTATATGGATGCGAGACTTGGACTCTGACCAAGGATCTGAGACGGAGACTTAATTCATTTGGTACCAGGTCTCTTCGGAGAATCCTTGGCTATCGCTAGTCAGATTTTGTGTCCAACGAGCGGTTGTGAGAGAGACTCGGATGAGATTTGTTACCTGCATGGTCCGTGAGCATCAGTTGCGGCTGTATGGACATGTGGCCGTTTCCTGACGCTGATCCTGCTTACAAGATTCTCTCAGCGAGGGAGTCTCATGAGTGGAGGAGGCCAATGGGCCGACCACGTGCCTCGTGGTTGTAGCAGGTTGACCAGCATCTCAAGGAGATGGGGATGGGCTGGCATCTGTCTGGGGGAAGGCTACACGGAGGCCCCTTGAGTACCGGCGGAAAGTGGACGCAGTGACGCGCTGTTCTGGCACATCTCCCATTCCTGACCTGAACAACAGTTTGAGTCAATGGTTCGATGGAGGTGCTGTATAATGGACGTGTCCATCACGTAAAGTGTTTATCCTTAATATATTGTGTTTGTGGGTAGATGGAGGAATTTCATAGTAAACTTGGATTGTATGGAGTAGCATGGTCCATGAATGAGCAGGGATATCTCGATGTAATTTCTGTCGGGAAACTGTCAGCTTAAATTGTTACGTGTCACCACATTGGGGGGGGGGGGTGGAGGGGTGCGTGCTGTGTTAATTTGGTAGAGTTTAAGGATAACTTCTCCCAGTATGTGATTGCCCCCATGACCTTTTCCAATGTTTTTCACTTCCAAGACCGGCGATAAAAAGGAATCACGTCCTTAGAACAACAACAACCGGGCCGAACATTCCGAGCAGGAAAAAACCCTGCCTCCAGGAATGATAACTACCAAACCACACCCCTGGGGTGGATGATAGATTGGCGTGATGTCAGAAGGTTGGGGAGAGAGGCGAGTGAGGAGATGGCGGTTGGAAGAGAAGGGCATTACGGTTGCTTCTCCTCGACACGGTGAAGAAGGCTGAGCGATTCTCGTGTTCGTTCTTTGTGAATTTGCCCGTGTGTTGGAGCAAGACGCCAGCCATTACTGTTTGTCTGCCTCGCGAAGTTCTACATTTATGAGGGGGAGAGGAGAAAAGAAGACGAGCACATCTCTCAGCAATAACTCAGCATGATCCCGTTGTGTGTTTGAGGAGGAAGGTGGGCCATCATTGTGAGTGAACCTGATGTCAGAGAGGACCAGGTTGAGCAATCTCAAATGTGAGAAGAAACTGAAAGATAGTTTCTGGGCCCTTAACGAAGGGACCATCCGCACGAATTACCTCTCATGCGCTTCCTGCCGAGAGAGCTGCTCAGCGCCATTTTGGGTGTGGTTTCCCACATACGACGATGTGCTTCGATCATCAAGCTCTAAAAGTCCATCTCTGGACAAAGCTAAGTGTCAGAATAAAGAGAGGGATTTTTCTTCTGTTTTGTATTTTCCCCGTGTCCATTTTTGTACCTGTGTGTAGAGCCGCCTTGACTTTCGGCTGTAAATGACCTCACGTTTCATTACCTCATGCTTTGATTTGTTTTCATTACTATGATTTGATTTATTCCTCTTATGATTAATTGATTTATGACTACCTTTCTGGGGCTCTGCAAATGTTTTGAGTGATGATGCGGGGTTGAACACAAGGAACAAATGGTGCAATCTCTGGACAGACAATAATATTGCAAACAAAGAACTGGTCAGTGATCTGACAGAAGAGCGTCCAGGTTTCGCCTCCGCTTTAAACGGTGGTCTGTGCTCAACAGGATCCATGCACGGACATCACACCACCTCCACAAATGGAATTTCAAAGACAGCCGAGAATGTGACTGTGGTCACCCAGATCAGAATACTCATCACATTGTGAATTAGTGTCACTCACGGATATTTGATGAAGAATTTAGGGCAATCCTCATAACAGCAGGCAGTGATGTGATGTACCTGTCCAACTTAGACTTCGATCTGTGAGCCGTAATTTGTCAAACACAAGATTATATTAGAATTATGATCCAATTTCAAGAGTTCAATAAACCAAGTTTCTTGGAATATATATTGTTTCTAAACTTGTTTTGTTTCTAAACTGATGGAGTACTGCTCCCCCCTCTGGGATGGTGCTCCCATGTCTCACCTCTCTCAGCTTCACTCTGTGCAAACCAAGACATTTAGGATCATTGGGTATCTCCACGATGAGGCTGAGCCTTTGGGACTCTCACTCACTCACCCAGGCATGTCAGTGGTCTTTGTCTTCTACTGTCTCTCTACGGTCTCACCCCCCCCCTGCTCTGTCTGTGATATGTCCCCCCCCACATATTTCCGCAGGGCACTCAAGGTCCGCCAGCAAACCCTTCTGGTAAAACTACCAACATCAAGAATCACTGCTCACATTCACTCTTTCATTCCACTTTTTCCCTGCCTTTGGAATAAACTTCCACACCCTCTTCAATCCCACTCTTCCCGCTAGGTTTCAAAACAGCTATTCACCACCACCTCTTATCTTCCCCCTTCCAAATGCACGATCTTTTCTACCCCTGTTAATCCACCCCAAACCCACCTCCTTCAAATTCCATCCTTTCCTTCCTGAAAGTTCCCTGTCGTGGAAGGTTCTGAAAGTCCCTGTGGTGTCCATCTTGTTTACCCCGTGTACCCCATCCCATCCCTCTCCCTTCCACAGATCTCCTCATGTCTCGGTTCCGCATTGTTTTGTCCTTCACTCTCCCTCTCCTCTCGTTTCCTGCCCCCCTTGTTGTGCCTTCTGTGTTTTAGCTCTCATACGAGCCTCGACAATGACTATATACAACAACAAACAAAAAAACCTTACTCAAATTATGGCGAAAAATGTTAAATTGTGTATAATTAGCTCATGACCTTAAAATTAGGTCATGGTCAAAAATGTCAACCCTACATACTTTTAGTCCAATTATAATTGATGCAAAATTTTATTCCGAAAGTCCCAGCTGGCTCCGCGATACAGCTCAGAAATTGGCAGTGAAGATAAAAATTAAAAGAAATGGTAGTTTTGTTGTTTTGTATGCAACCTATGGCTACTGGTTGCATAATTTCTGTTAGCACGGCTGTGCCACTGATGCAGTGCCCATTACCAGGAAGCTGGTACACTCATTTTGCCGACTTCAGAAGGATGACAGGCTGTGTCAACCCACCTGGGGTTATTTCAATAGCAAAACAGGGTCAAAACCTGAACACTGATGTCATGCCAAAACAGATTTTTTCCTCCCCCACCCCCTATATTTGTTCAAAGCACTCAAGGTCCGCCAAAAACCCCTTCTGGTGAATCTGGCAAAATCAAGAATCACTGCTCACCTTCACTCTTTCATTCTCTTTTTTTCCCACCTCTGGAACAACTCCCACACTCTCTTCAATCCCACTCCTCCCTCCAGGTCTTTAAAACAGCTGTCCATCGCCATCTATATCTTCCCCATCCAAAATATTAATCTTTACTACTCCCATTAATTCAGCCCAAACCCTACTCCTTCAAATTCCATGTTTTCCCTCCTGAAATTCCCAGTAATATCCATCTTGTTTACCACAAGTACTCTGCCTCATCCCTCTCCCTTCCACATATATCCTATTTTCTTTGTTTCCCACTATTTTGAGCTTCCCTCTGCTGCTCCTCTTTTATCCTGCCTTGTTATATGTTTCTATGTATTCGTTGTTGCACGAGCCTCGACTTGGAATTCAAAAAAAAAAAAACTTTCTTAGAAATATGCGAATCAGGAAATTTTTAATATAGCCACTAAAAATATTGGTATAATCAATGGATTAATTGCCTATTTTTATGGTACCCAAGGCAATCTCCACTCATGGCTCACAGACTACCTGACCTGAACCTGACGTCATGGCAGCATCATTCTCCTGTTGCAGTGATGCATGGCTCTTAATGACTCTCATCTCTTTCTCTGTCCAGGCTGGAGTTCCTCAATGCAGCGTTCTGGGCCCTGTTCTTTTTTTGGTTTTCATCAATGATCTCTCAGACTGGAAAATCCTCTTTATCTCCTTGCTGATGACTTCACCCCCTTGGCGGGCTTTGGATCCAAGGGTCCTGAGTTCAAATCCTGCTTAGCTGTTGAGTTAATACCAAGTGGGGTTAATTCGGCCCGTCATCCTTCCGAGGTCGGCAAAATGAGTGCCAGCATGCTGGTATCCTGTGTTGGAGTGGCGACCAGTCCAGGATTGTGCCCACTAGCCAGGGATACTGCTAAAGCAGCACCAACACTCAACACAGATTATGGCCCCAATCTCCTCCTCCTCCTCCACCCTCTGCCGTACCATCTCTCATTCCTCTGATTGGAATGCAGCAGCCCCTTCACTATCTGCAGATATGTATAAAATCACAAGCTGGTCAAACATTTGGAATATGTTTTTAAATCCTGACAGATCTCACACCCTCACCATGTCTCTCCGAAAGGGCATCTGGAGAAACCCCCTCATCTACTTTCTCAACAATCCTTTTGAAGAAGACTTTTCATTCAAGTTTTTGGGCCTCACTAACTGCCATGATCTTTCCTGGGAAAGCCACATTTCCAAACTGTCCTCCAAAACTAGTTGCCGACTTGGAATCCTCTGTCATGCAAAGCCCTTCCTTTGCATACCTGAGCTCCGAACCACATACAAAGCTTTCACCCACAGCCTGATGGAGTCCTGCTTTCCCCTCTGGGGTAGGGCTACTGCATCACACCTTGCTTGGTTTTACGCCATGGAAACCAATGCATTTAGGATCAGTAGTATCTCCCATGATGAAGCTGACTCTTTGGTTCTGTCACTCTCTCACCACAGGCATGTCGGTGGTCTTTCTGTCTTCTACCATCTCCTCTCTGGTCTTCTCCACCCCCCTCCTTGCCCTGTCTGTGTTATGTCCCCCATATATTTCTGCAGAGTGCTCAAGGTCCACCAAAAAAGCCCCTTCTGGTGAAACTACCAAAATCAAGAATTACTGCTCACCTCCACTCATTTGTTCCTCTTTTTTTTCAGCTGTGGAACCAACTTCCAAATTATCTTCAATGTCATTCTTCCTTCCATGTTTTCAAGACAGTTGATCACGACAATCCCACATTGGCCCCAATCCAAAACCATGATCATTTCTACTCTCGTTAACCCCACCCCACCCTATTCCCTCTTCCTTCAAATTTTCCTGTTTTTCCCTTCCATGAGTTTCCTTCTGTATCCATCTTGTCCAGAAAATGAATCATTTATTTCTCCCCATTCCTCTCCACACCCATTGTTTGTCCACCTCCCTCTGGTTTGGCCTTCGGCTCTGCTGTTGGTGTCCCCCCTTCCCCTCCCCATCTCTCTCTCTGCCGTTATTTTTGTTCTGTTACATCCTTATTCATTCAGTGTACTCACTCTTACATGAGCGTCGACTATATAACTTATACAAAAAATAAATGTCCACATCGTGAATAAATATTGATGTTAGTATCTGTCTTTGTTTCATTTGAATACCTTTACCTGTTTTGGAGAAAAAAGAATACTTTTCAACATCCTTCACATAATCGTAGCAGGAGGAACGTCTCGAAGCCGAATCTCCAGGTTGGATCACGTCAAAGTTATATTTCCCTTTCTCCCACCTTTTACATAAGCAATTAGCATGATGAGAATACAACTTATAATTGGACCAGCTTAACAACATGATAAACTGTATTACATCATGATTGTGACAAAAACATAAAGCTTATTTCAAGGAGAATGCACATCAGCTTGAATTTTCCTTGAGTCGTTTAATTGATTGACTATAATATAAGCAAATATATTTATTTCCGAGAAAAGTGTTTAAAACTTCCAGTAATCAATTTTGTATTGTAGCAGATCTCTTAATTTATAGTTGGGGAATTTTTCATAACGATGTAACATTTGGGCAAAAACAAACATCCTAGAACACTATAAGATATAGCAATGAGTGCAAAGGCTTCGGTTGCAACAGCAAACTTTCCTTTAGTGGTATTATAAGCTGGAAAAAATGCAAGGCCGATCAACATGAACACAAACATGTTGAACGAGATGAACTTGGGTTCATTGATAACCAGCATCATGTTCTTGGTGTTGGACTTGATTGCCAAGAACAAACAAAATACAGTTAAATAGCCCAAGTAAAACAGAGAGCCAAGAGGCCAGGTGTACGATGCACCAGAACACTCCAAAATTATCACTCCAGGTTTGGCCTCAGAGTTAACAGTTAACTTTGAATTGCCAAAGAATATCCATGCACCACAAATGATCAATTGTGGCAATATACACATCAACACCACTGTTGTCTGCTTCATTTTCATTATGCAGATAATAAAGAAGGATTTCGAGTTTTTGAGCACTGTGGAACACCAGGAAGATATATTCAGCAGTTTAAGTCATATTTTAAGAGTACTTTATATATTTTGAAATTGTGTTTCTCAAAATTGCTTATATTCTCCACTTTGGGGGTTTCATGGCTACAGGTAAATGTAGGTGTGAACCACCTTTCCAACCAGGAAGGTCCAAAAGATAGATGATAATGGTTATATTGATTATTATAGTAAAACAAGGAGAAAAAGACATAAAATATCATAGCCCCCTTGGTTTTAGTAATATTGCTGTAAGGAGTTAGAGCTAGCCCATATTTATTTACAACTAAAATGGCCACCAGAATACCAGTCAACCATCTTTGATGAGACCGCAAAATAAAGTGAGGTGGAAGTGTATGCCATCATGTACTGTGCTTGTGCCAAGTTTGAACAAAATCGGGCTATGACCATACATGTCCGTGAAACGGTTGCGGTCGGCCATCTTGATCTCGAAAATATGACGTGCATATGCGAGTCATCGTTATCTGTGTGCCAAGTTTGACAAAGATGGTAAATGCATGTCCGAAAAATGGTTGAGGACGTGCTCAACATCATATTTTTACAGGTCAAATGGCCGCCAGTCGGTTATCTTTGATTGAATCTAAAAAAAAAATGATGTGCTTATGTGTACCATCATGTAATGTCTTTCTGCAAAGTTTGAACAATTTGTTACAAACATGTGGCTGCGGACGGACGAACGGACACACGGACGGACAAGACCCAATCCATAAGCCGCTGTTTCAGACTTCATCCAATGGGGCTAATAAAAGGTGTTGCAAGGGGCCAAGTTTAATTGATTATAAGGATAATAGTTATCACATGGAGAATATTAGTTTCAAACATTGTTTGTCAGAATTAACATTGCAATTTTTTTTTCAGTGCAGGTATGTTCCTTTGGAATGTGGGTGTGAACCGCCTTTCCAAACAGGGGCGGTTCGATTGGCAGCATCATCTTTACATCCCTGTCGAGAAATATTTCAATTGCAAATTCAGGGGTCTTTTCTTTGCCTTTCCTGAGCTTACAAACAAGACCAGAATATATCTACCAAGTTGAGAAATTGGAGAGGGGTACGGTTGGACTTTCCACAAAGGCCTCACAGGCAGTCAATCACTCCGTGTGATAATGTGGCTGTTGAACATATCCATTGCAGAACAGACATGTTTTCACACAGTGCCCACTCAGAAGGACATTGCTGAGCCTTATGATAAAGCGGTGCTTTATGTCAGCTGGAAGAAAACTTAACCTTTATCTTTACAGAGACAGTTCTGATGGCTGCAAACAAATTTGGAATTATATCAGTGTGCCGATGATAACTCACCTCAACTTTGTGAAGGATACTGTGAGAGATTTAATGTCCACAAGTAAATACCAGCATATGAGACACTCGATGTAACATCAATATGAGGGACAGCATGTGCGTTGATCACTCAACCTGCACGCAAAACACTTGGGTGACAATTTATACATCTAGGAAGAGATTAGAACCCAGGTTAGACAACACATAGGTGAGTGTGCATATCTCTTTGTTATTGTTTCAGATATACAATACACCCCCTTGCTTGGTGAAGCGGCAAGGCACAGATCGTGTCCCACAACAACCTGAAGCTGCATGAACTGTGAGCAAAAATGGTCATTTGCCACACATAACATTGTCTCTGCCATGCTGCACACCAAATAGGAGGTGGGGTAGCAATCAGGAACAATAACAAAACCATAAACTGCCCTTCGATCCCAATAAGAACACAAACATGATATAAACGTCAGGCATATGTGCACCACATCATCTGCAATGCCAAGTGGCTTTCGTGGGCACACTGGATATATTATAAACTGAGCTTTACAGGTCACAAACAAAAGACAGTGGAGCCATCGACCATGGTTTTGGCCTTTTTGGGGCTCTTCAGGACGACACACCACACAATCATTTATTTGTGACCATGAAATGTGGAAAACTAATGCAATATAACCCCTGACTTGGTGAAACAGCAAGACAAACATTGCGTCCCACAACAGCCAAAACGGCAACTGTGACAAACAATGGTTGTAACAAACAAAGAATCACATATTAGCCCCCACACAAGACATTGCCTCTGTTCTGCTGCATACCAAGCAGAAGTCACCAATAAACGTATTTGTATTCATGGTAACATGTAAATGATTGTGTGGTGTGTCAAACTGATAGGTCTAAAATAGGCCGAAACCATGGTCGACAACTAAACTTTCCTTCATTTGTGACCTTTATATCTTGGTTTATAAAAGAACTGAGAGTGCTCACTGAAGCCATCCAGCATTGGAGGTGATGTGGTGCACTTACACATGAAGTTTGTCATGTTTCTGTAATTATTATGTCAGAGGGGCCACTTCTGGTATATACCGTGTGTGTGTGTGTGTGTGTGTGTGTATGTTATGTTGTGGTGTATGTTGTATGTATGTATATATGTATGTAATATATATATATATATATATATATATATATATATATATACATACATACAAACATAACACACACACACACACACGTGTTTATTAGACCCCATTGGACTGAGTCCGAAACGGGGGCTTATGGATTTGCTTTCGATTTCCGTGTCCATGGATGCGTGCGTCTGCAACCATATCTCGGACATGTATGGACCGATTTTATTCGTACTTGGCAAAGAGACAACACATGATGGTATACATAAGCGTATCATTTTGTTTCGTGAAGCTATCAAAGATGGCCGACTAGCGGCCATTTAAGTTGAGAAATACCACCCCGATGTTGAACACATCCTCAACCTTTTCTCGGATATGCGTTTACCAATGTTGTTCAAACTTGGCCCACGGATAAAGAATGATTGCTTGCATATGCACTTCATTTTGTTTCGAGATCAGGTCCAAGATGGCTGACTGGCAGCCATTTTCTTAATTATATGTGTCCCCAACCATTTCTCAGACATGCATGGGCCACTTTTGTTCAAACTTCGCTTAGCACAGTACATGATGGCATACATGGGCACCTCACTTTATTTTGCAATATGATCAAAGATAGTCGACTTGTAGAGTGGCAGCCATTTTAGTTGTAAAAAACAAACCCTGTATCGAACACGTCCTCAAGCATTTCTCTGACATGCATTTACTGATCTTATTCAATCTTGACACACTGATAATGAATGATGGCTTGCATAAGCACGTCATTTTGGTTCGAGATCAGGTCTAAGATGGCTGACTGGCGGCCATTTTGTTACTTAAATTGGTCCCCAACCATTTCTCAGATATGCGTGGTCTGATTTTGTTCAAACTTTGCAAAAGTACAGTGCACAATGGCATACACTTGAACCTAACTTTATTTTGCGATTTGATCAAGGATGGCTGATTAGAGACTGGTGGCAATTTTAGTTGAAATAAATATGGGCTAGCCCTTCAACTCCACACAGCAAAATTACTAAAACAACAGGGGGGCAAAGAGATGTTATATCTTTTTTTCTTTGTGTCAATTGTGATGTGTTTATTTATGGCTGCCAATGACCTTCCTCGATATTTTCTCGAAGTCCAGGAAATGACCCCCCCCCTTCCCCTCCCCTCCCCTCTCCCTTCCGCCTCTCCCCTCCCCTCCACGTCTCCCCTCCCCTCGCCTTCTCCCCTCCCCTCCCCCCTACCCATTGGCACATGGTTTCCACATTTGTTGTTTAACTATTGCCATATTTTCCATGACCCTAACCCCTCTAATATTGGAGGTTTACGGCATATATATATATACATATATATACATATATATATATATATATAATTGGCCAGCTAACTATAATTTACTCCATAATGAAAATGTAAATCTTTCACTCACCTTGTGAATCAATTCCAATTTTATGCACTTTACATATTAGATTAGAAAGTACAAGTGTAATTGAGAGACATGCAATCGCTTCTCTTATTCGGCAAGTGTGGTTTGTTGGTTTGCCAAAGAAAACTCCACTGGTTCCAAGACAAACTCCTAAAGCTGTGAGAAACAAGGCATCATTGTGCTTTGAGGATCCCTGCTGTGATAATTTTTTGCGTTTCCATAAAATTACCCCAAAACAAATAGTGAATGCAATACCCAACGAATCACAACACATCAGGGTAACTGAGAGTGGATGAGTGAGCGTCAAGTACTCTTCAGGTAGAGGAATGCATGAAGTGAATATTGAGTTGGACCAAAAGTTTTCAGGACAGCGATAACAATGATAGGAATCTGAGAAAATACATGAACAAGTAAATGATTAATGAAACCCTCTACATGGCTTATTGATTGATACACTGTGAATGTTTGTTCAAAACTTGATTGACTCCATTGCATAAATATAGATTGCCAATCTTCATTTGCAATGTATGCAAATGACACAGTTCGTGGAATATGGGTATTAAACAATAGCTCATCTTCAGAATCCTGTCTGATGGGTGGTTGGAAGGTCAACACTTTACCTTTACACCTTAACTTTTTCTCATCAAAGTTCACGTCCACTATCAACATTTTTTAATTGCAAATCAATAATAACTCACTTTCATTAAAAAAAAATTATCTTACTGCTTAGTTTTGTTCAGAGGAATTGTACTTCAGATGAAGTTTACTGAGATAATAGCATTTTTTTGGTCTTTACTTATGCATTTATTTTATTAAAAAATTAGTTTGCCCGAACTTTCGAAAAACATTTGTCAACGACAGATCTTTGTGAGATGACTTTATTACTTTATATACAGAGTTGCAATTCATTCCAAGCAAAAGAGTGCTTCAAGAAGAAAAACAACCAGATAGTTCAGTGTGAAATGAACAATACGGGACTTTAGAAATCGCGCAATCCATCCCAGAATTATTTGCACTCATGTGGAGAAACCCCGAGCAACAGCGGCCATCAGGACAAGCTAACATATACCATGTGTGTGAGATAAGGATTTTTAAATGAAATAGCTAAAAGATTCTAAAAGAATTCACAATATTTGAAAAAGTAGCAAAGAGAAAGGGGTGTGCCTCTGCACAACAAAAGAGTTGGAGCACTTTCTAAGCTCACCCAGTGGGCTAAGATTTTACAGCTGCCAACATTGCATCTTCCAGATGATGTGGAGCGTTGCAAGGCCTGAACTGTAGACGGACGTGTGCTACCAAAACCCTTGACCATCGCTGAAGTTAGTGGACTTTGAACCTTGTGGGAGTGCCTCCTTTGAACTTTGCAGGCTTGATTAATGATTATATATTTAATTGATTTCTGCAAATAGAAAGACGACGCCATGCGTCATTACCCACAAAGTAATGGTTACCAACTTTTCGACAAACGCCATCTTGATGGCGTGAAAATACATAAAGCTTGTGCCAGCTATATTTACGTGGGATCCCGATGTACCAGATAGACTTTCCTGAGGAAGACACCATATCTGGTTTGGATGCAGGATATGTTTAAAATCAGCGTTTGGAATGATGATATTTACTATTAATCATGTTTGACGGAGTGGGGGTAGGGTTTAGAGTTATGAGGGCTGTTAAAATCTATTGTTTCTTTGGTTCTGGGGCCACAACAGAAATTGCACAACTTGCATGACTGCTGCCACTCAGTTGTATTAACAAGACATTGTAGGAGCTCGACTCCTCGCATCCATGGATATTTCTCATATTTCCTATATTTTCGTGTCTGATTTGTATCCAGAAACAAACAATGATTATGGTTAACCACATTGAAATTGCCACTCTCTCGTCTAAATCATGAAAATTAAGTTTAAATTACTATTTGATACCTCAGCAATAGCACGTGAACAGTGCCAATTTCAAGCATAAGTGAGTTGCTGAAAACCTAAACATCGTTGCAGACCAGGTACACCCCTTCATGGCAATGGTATTCCCTGATGAGTGCTTCCAAGGTTCATCACATAAGTGGATAGGTGGATGATAATGATAATCCTCAGGAATGGACGCAGATGGGAGGCTTCCAATAGCAGTCTTAAATGTTTTGTTCATGATGTTGCACTAACATTTGATCCGTTACCCCTCCCCCCCACCCCCCTTCCATTTTTTCAGCTG
>CM068953.1:200954576-200967024 GCA_035128595.1 Eptatretus atami
CGCACTCGACTGGAAAAACAGATAATACTCAGAGATGTGCAACACATCATAAATGGTGATGGGGTGTAGCAACCAGTAGGTGGTGATAACCACCTTATTTTTCACAACTGTCAAGGGGAGCTATCGGTATTTTTCTGGAGGAGGGAGAGAGAGCTGGTCGGAGTCGGGGGTGGATTTCTGTCATAAGATCCTTATACATTTGTTTTCTCAATTATTTCCCCCAACCGACCCCCACCCCTAACCATTTATTTTGTGCCATGTATACGTAGATGCTCCATTCACACAGACGCTCCTTAAAAAGCCAAGAAAAATGAAAAAAGTCAATAATACACACTTTGATGTCCCAAGATGTAATTTATGAAAAATTTTAACTCTATTTATGAATATGACCGATCACAAAGACACTAACCTTTTATGGAAGCACCATGAATATCTCGTTCTGAGGGTCTATTTTAATGAATATTTATTGACAAAAGGCATGCTTTATGTTAATACTTACATTGCAGTGATACATTGATTCTGGAATACATTAATTAGGCCACCCACACAAAGGGAAAAGTGTTTATTTATTTTTTAATCTATTTTATGTACAATGTTAAGATTCTTAAAGAGCTAACAGAACGTATAACAAGGGGAGCAAGAGAGAAGAGGGATGGGAGAGGGAAACACAAAATAGTGGGGAAAAGAAACATTAAGAGATCTGTAGAAAGGAGAGGGATGGGGCGGGGTACATGGGAGAAACAAGGTGGACAATACAGGGGCTTTCAGTAAAGGAAAGCAGGGAATATGAAGGAGGTGGGTTTGGAGTGGATGAACAAGGGCAGAGAAGATCGTGGGTTTTTGATGGGGAAAGATAAGGGATAGTGCTGAACAGCTGTTTTGAAGATCTTGAGGGAAGAGTGGGATTGAAGAGAGTGTGGGAGTTTGTTCCAAAGAATGGGGAAAAAGTGGAATGAAAGAATGAAGGTGAGCAGTGATTCTTGATTTTGGTAGTTTTAACAGAAGGGGGTTGCTGGCGGACCTTGAGCAGCCTGCAGAAATATGGGCAGGACAGATAGCAGACAGAACAGTGGGGGGGGGAGTTGGGTGGTGGGGGCGAGGCCGGAGAGGAGATGGTCGAAGACAGAAAGACCAGCGACCTGCCTGTGGTGAGAGAGTGATACCCAAAGACAGCCTGATCGTGGAAGATACCAATGAACCAAAATGCCTTGGTTTCCACAACATGAAGCGAAGAAAGCTGAAAGGCAGGGACACCAGCCCAGAGGGGTGAGCAGCACTCCAACAGGCTGCGGACGAAAGCTTTGTACGTGGTCAGAAGCTCAGGTGTGCCAAGGAAGGACTTTGCATGATGGATGCCCAGTTGGCAACTGGCTTTAGAAGCTAGCATGAAAATGTGGCTTTCCCAGGAAATATCATGGCATATAGTGAGGCCGAAAAGTTTGAACAAAAGGACATATTCAAGAGGATTGTTGAGAAAGTACATTGGGGGAGGGGGGTTCCAGATGGTCCTTTTGGAGAGATGTGGTGAGAGTGTGAGATTTGTCAGGATTGAAAGACATGTTCCATGTGTTGGACAAGCTTGTGATTTCATCCAGATTTGCAAAGTGTAAAGAGGCTGCTGCTTGCCAATCTGAGGGATGCCAGATGGTACAGCAGAGGGTGGAGTCAACAGCAAAGAGATAAAGAGGATTTTCCAGAGAGCCGGAGAGATTATTGATGAAAACCAGAATAATCACAGGGCCCACAACAATGCCTTGAGGAACTCCAGCCTGAATAGGAAAAGGGGATGAGAGAATTCCATGAAGGGCCAAATGTGGACTGCTGCAGGAGAGGATGTCTGCGAGCAATGACTGGAGATTGTCTTGGACACCATAGGAAGAGAGTTTGATGAGCAGGGCACAGTGCCAGACTGTATCAAAAGCATGCGATATGTCTAGTGAGACGGCTCTGATCTCATGTCTGGCATTGAGGACCTCCATCTATTGTTGGCAAAGCAGGAGCAACAAGTCCAGGGTAGAGTGACATGGTTTGAAACCATATTGGTGATCAGAAATCAGGCCATTGTAGAAGACGAAGGATTTAATGTCAGTCGTGATAATGGATTCCATAACCTTGCTGATGACTTGGAGAAGGCTGATTGGTCTGTAGTTGAAAGGATCTATTTTTGCACCTTTTTTCTGCAGAGCGGAAATGTTAGCTGATTTCCAAGAGACGCAGAGCAGGTTTTTAAGGACACGTGGACTGAGGCCGTCTGGAGTGGTTGCAGAATCGGTCAAGGTTTGGAAGCAAAATCTCCACCTTATTGGGAGAAAAGGACATGGAGTCCAGGAACAG
The DNA here is from genome assembly GCA_035128595.1 of Eptatretus atami. Classification (NCBI taxonomy): domain Eukaryota; kingdom Metazoa; phylum Chordata; class Myxini; order Myxiniformes; family Myxinidae; genus Eptatretus; species Eptatretus atami. The sequence continues at coordinate 200,956,911 of CM068953.1, forward strand.
CTGGGTGCAACTTGGTAAGTTTGGGACATAAAACGATGGGTTTGGGACACAAGATTTAGAAGCAAACTCGGAGTGTTTAGGCATTCAGCTTTTTCACGAGCAGTTTCAGCTGTGTGGGCATTTGATGTAAAGATGGGATGGAGGGGGAACATACACCAGAAACAGACTAAACTAGAAACTACCACAGGATTTGGAGGAGTCAGACAGGTATGAGAGTTCGGACTTGAGATTCGAAATATATTGTTTCCTGGTCTCCTGAGGGTAGAGACACACTTGTTCCGACCTTCGTGAAAGGAACTGAGATTGCCTTCAGTTGGATTTACCTTCCATGAGGCGAAGGCAGGTTGTTTCAGGCCAACTGCCTCACCACAACCTTCAGTGTACCATGGGCGGGAGGAAGGGGATGACAACTGAAGACAAGACGGGAGAAATCTGTGCATGAGAGAGAGAAAATATGTTTGAAAGAATTCCAGGACAAGTTGATGTCGGAGGAAGAAGAGATGGGAGACCAGTCTAGAAGTTTAATGGCTGTTTGAAGTCACTGACAGTCAAACTGAGTGAAATTCCAGACTCGATGGCTCTGAGGTGGTTCTCTAATAACAGCCAGAGAGTTCTATACTTTGACCAGCTCGTAGTCAGATGAACCGATTGGATCAGAGGAAGAACAGATATTTTCAGGGAAATTGGTCAAAATCCGTTCCAGAAGAGATGGAGTACCGTTGGTTGAGATCTCGTTTGGGAAGTTGACAGATGGTGTCAGTCCCAATGAGACGCAGTAGTAGAGATAAGGAGGATTTTCCAGAGAGTCGGAGAGATCATTGATGAAAACCAGAAAAGATCAGGGCCCAGAATGCTGCCTTGAGGAACTCCATCCTGGACAGGAAGAGTGGATGAGTGAACTCCATTTAGGGCCACCCATTGGCTGCGATAGGAGAGGAAATCTGTGAGCCAGGACTGGAGATGGCCTTGGAGAAATCTTTTCGTTCAAGCTCTTGCGTCTCACTATTTGCCATGATCGTTCCTGAGAAAGCCACATTTCCAAGCTGGCCTCCAAAGCCAGTCACCGACTGGGCATCCACCATCATGCAAAGTCTTTCCTTGGGACACCTGAATTCCTACCACATACAAAGCTTATGTCTGCCGTCTGACAGATTACTGCTTTCCATTCTAGGCTGGTCCTTCCGCCTCTCACCTTTCTCTGCTCCATGCTGTGGAAACCAAGGCATTTAGGATCATTGTATCTCCTGTGATGAGGCTAAGTCTTGGGTCACTCACTCTCTCACCGCAGGCCTCGCTGGCCTCGCCCCCCGCTCTCTCTGAGATATGTCCGCCCCCCCTTTTTCCGCAGGGTGCTCATGGTCCGCCAGCAACCCCCTTCTGGTAAAACTACCAAAATCAAGAATCACTGCTCATCTTCACTCTTTCATTCTGCTTTTGTCCCACCTATGGACCAAACTCCCACATACTCTTCAACCCCACTCTTCCGTCCAGGTCTTCAAAGCAGCTGTTCACTACCATCTCTTATCTTCCCCCATCTAAAACCATGATCTTTTCTAACCCTGCTTACCCACCCCAAAACCACCTCCTTCAAATTCTCTGCTTTCCGACCTGAAAGTCCCAGTCGTGTCCATCTAGTTTACCCTCTGTACCCTTCCACCATCCCTCTCCCTTCCACAGATCTCATGTCTCTGTTCCACACTGTTCTGTTCCATTGTTTTTTTCCTTCCCTCTCACCACCTTTGTATCTCCTGCTCCCCTTTTATGTTGTTTGTGTTAGCTCTCATTCGAGCCTCGACATTGTACACAAAAAATATGTATAATCGAGTCATCACTGTTTGGAGGATGGAACAACACACACACATACATATATGAGGCCCGGCGAGGAGGAGCGATGTAAGCGACATTTTTTAATGATATGATGGTGATAGGCTCGGATGATAGGGGAAGGGTTAAAAATAAGGCAATTATGCATAACTCCAAAATGGCCGATGTGGCCCTTACATCACTCCTCCTCGCGGCGCCTCATTATATATATATTATATATATATATATATATATATATATTATATATATTATATTATATATATATATTTATATATAATATATTAATTATATATAACATTATATATAATATATACATATACATAATATATACATTATACATATATATATATACATATAATATATTTATACATATATATATACATATATATATATATTATATATATATATATTATTACAGTGTTGGAAATTCACAGAGCACCATTCAGGCTTCCCAGAAGATCACCCCCCCCCCCTGTTATTGTCGATAAGTGTGTGCTCAGATTAGATTTCCCCACCGATGTCTAAAGGGAATTTATTCGTGTAACCAGGCTGTGATCTTTGAGTCAGCCGTTATTCTTTTGCTATCTTTATTTTGGGACAACCACAACCAGCTTCTCCACAACCACCTTCACCACAACTACCTTCTCCACAACCGCCTCTCAACAACCACGCCATCCCCACCACAGCGCCAACCACAAACGGCCTCCCCTTGAGTGAAAAGGTGTGTGTGTGAGAGAAGCGCCGTGTGTGAGGGAAACAGCGTGTGTGGTTTCGAAATGTGTGATTGAAATGGCATGCATGAGTGAAATGGCAGCGTGAGTGAAAGGCCATGTGTGAGAGAAACCGCATGTGTGAGAGCGTGGTGTGAAAGGGAGATACGGTCGGCATGCGGGAACACGCAACCGCAGTCCGAGTGTAATGATAAGGTGTATGAGCGTCATGGCACGCGGGAGTGGTGCGTTGAATGGTGACGACGACGGCACCAGATGAGAGACGAAGGCCGAGTAGCAGCCGTAGCTGTTTTGGGGACCGTGCCGAATTGCACGCCAGTGCGCGCGGGGTCCGTGCTGTGCTGCGCATGAGACACGCCGCGTGCGCGTCTGCGCGAGTGAAATCTGGTCCGGAACACACGCGGTGGATGTTAGCCGACCCGCGGACGGAAGAAGCTAGGCTGGGATTGTGAATTTGGAACGGATGGGTTCTCCAGGCGAGCGTGTGTGTAAAGCTCCGACGAGCAGGCACATGTGTTCGCGTGGGGAACCCCTCGAAACGCGAGGCTTGCTTGGGATGCGCAGGGTGACGTCGTGGCTGCATGGTTGGAATCCGGCAGAAGGAAAATCCCTGCCGGATGTTACCATCCGATAAGGACAAGGTGCGCGAAGCGTGAGCAGCTGCCATGACGTCACAGAAAGGAGCGCAGTTTGTGAGTTGCCGCGCTGGCGCTCGCATATAAAAAAAAGAAAAAAAAGAAAGAAAAGCAAGCCTCGCCACTTCGAGTAGACGGGATTCCCAGGCAAGGGGTGGAAGACCCCCTGCTTGGACAGGATTGGAACTAGCTAGGGGGAAGGGTTAGCTTAGTAGACCGGCTTCATGGGGCAGGGATAAGTTCTCATAGAGCCCGTGGAATGGATTAGTTAGAGGGATTTTAGTTCAGATTTAGGATGAAAAATGATTTTGGAGACACACGGACAGACTGTGAGTGTGTAGCGGGGATGTAGCTTAGCTACGTAGTGTTAAATGGAAGGTTCTATATTGTACGGGATGACGAGGGAGCACGAGGTAGCTAGGGGATGAGTGAGAAGAATGGCAGTGTTCAGCGATGAAATGAATGGAAAATGAACATGATGAGTGAGTGAGGGCCAGCGGCGCTGTGTGTATGGAGTGAATGTGGCATGCATGGTGCGATGAGTGATTGGGGGGAGGAGTGTTTCCCACCCAAGGGACCCCGGGTCAGTGTTACGTGAGTTAGTGGGTTAGTCAAATTGACAAAATGGAGGTCGTTTTGCTGTTGGTGGGAATGTAGGCTCGAACCCGTTTGGAGGGGTGCAGGAGCCCGTTGACGGGCTGGGAGCGTGCTGCGAACAGTGAGTATCGCTTAGTGGGTACCCCGGGCACCGGGCTAGTCGGCCGCGGTAGGCCAATGGCCCGAGGGGGCCGGGATAGCGTAGTGGGCAGGTGGGCCCGCATGATGCGGGGCCCGGAGCGCCATTGGCCACGTGGCAGTTCGTGGGCACGGGCACCCAGGGAAGGGGCCCGTGGCGCCAGCCTGCCACGTGAGCATCGAGGGGAGTAGCCAGGGAGGGCACTCCCTAGGTTTTAGGGAGCTGGTAGGCTCGGAGACAGTTGCAGGGCCGGAGGTGCCATCGTTGGAGAATCGGCAGAGGGTAATTCCTGCCAAGGGAGCCACGCTTCCCAGCCATGAGACCGTGCAAGGGCACGAAAGGAAAATTTGAGGGCAAGGCCCAAAATTTGAGAGGACACCAACACAGGCGACAGGAATCTGTGTTGGTAGAACCAATAGATTAAGTGAGAGGCGGTTGTTGAAAGCCCCGGGGTAGGTTAAGGTTAATAATATTAGGGTAGATAGAGAAGTGTACCCCTCCGCACCATCCATCCCTTCGCTCTCGTTGTGGGCCGCTGGACCCACTTTGAGTTAGATTGCTGAAATCTGAGGAGGCCATTCTGAGGCTTCATTGGCCTCAAGACAGGACGCTAGCTCTCCCTTATTCCGCTCCAGGAAGGGAACGTAGGAGTTGGAGTAGGCTAGGTGACGTGGTAGGTTAGCTGGACAGAGACGATAAAGGGGGTTAGGGAGACGAATTATAATAGGGGAAATAAAATAAAAATAAAACAAAAAAATAAGTTGGGGCTAAATTGTGTGATGCAACTAAGGGGTGGGATGGACAGAGACAGGCAAAGGCGATAGGTTGGGAGGGAGACATTAGGGTAGGTCCGAGCCCACCTTCAGACCGGTCAGCACCACCGCACTCCCCCCCACACACCTCCAGAACGAAACAAGAGGCCGGCCAGCTTCATATGCCGGCTTGTTTTGCTACAACGGCCTGTGCCGGCCTTGCCATGCCTTGTCTGCCCGCCTCTGCCTTGACCCCATGCCTGCTAGCCTTGTTCTTTGCATTTGCCCATTGCATCCATTACCATGTGTGCCAGGATCATCGCGCGAGCTGCAGGGACTGCCCTGTAGGCAGCCGCACCACGGGACTGCATTGGGCAGCCGTGCACCGTGTTTCCATCCACTGTTTTGCATCCATCCATCCGCACACGGAGACTGCAATGATGCAGCCCGTGCACCATTCCTTTTGTGTTTGCTTGCGTCGGTGTCCATTCAGTGTTCTGCAGGGACTGCCCTGCAGGCAGCCGCACACGGGGGCTGCGTTGGTGCAGCCCATGTGCTGCTTGTGTTCATACCTGCATGTCTATCATGGGCCAGAGACTGCATTTGGGCAGCCTGGCTCCCTGCTTTTTTCCCACAGAGTCCATCAGTCCTGGGATTGTTTAGTGTAAAATTTATATAAGTTAAGGTCAATTTGTAAATTGGTTTTGCTCCCCCTGCGTGTGTGTCTTAGCACGGCAATTTATTTAAGTCATCTGCATGAGTGAGTTTGTTTAGTTATTACTCAGCCCGTAGGTTATTTACTTTTGGGACACGGATTAAACAAATGTCGCACTCAGGGATCCGAAGGTAAATCGTACTAGGGGGAAACTTACACATGAAGGCACACGAAAATTCGACGACTCGGGACGAGTCTGAAAAAGGGAGGGGTAGTGTTACAGTTGTGGAAATTCACAGAACACTATTCAGGCTCGCCGGGAGGGAGGAGGGGCGGGTCGAGCCAGCGTTCAAAGGTGAAGTAAGGGAGGGCGCTCATTTTGGATGGAAAAAGCCCACTGCGACCCCTCCCCTTGGGGGCAACAGCAACTGAGCCCGGCCGAGCTCTGCTGGAATTTCCCCCATGCGCCGGAAAGGGAGGGGCGAAGCTCCGTGGCGATAAAATGGCACGCTGAACGCGAGCCGTGTGTGGAGTTGAGGAAAACGGGGACGTCCGGTTCAGGTTGAGTTGGCAGCTTGGAAAGCTGCAGGCTGACAGAGAACGGAGGCTGACTGAGACCGGGAACGGGTGGAGTCGCGGGACTCCACCCGTTCCCGGTCTCAGTCAGCCTCCGTTCTCTGTCAGCCTGCAGCTTTCCAAGCTGCCAACTCAACCTGAACCGGACGTCCCCGTTTTCCTCAACTCCACACACGGCTCGCGTTCAGCGTGCCATTTTATCGCCACGGAGCTTCGCCCCTCCCTTTCCGGCGCATGGGGGAAATCCAGCAGAGCTCGGCCGGGCTCAGTTGCTGTTGCCCCAAGGGGAGGGTCGCAGTGGGCTTTTTCCATCCAAAATGAGCGCCCTCCCTTACTTCACCTTTGAACGCTGGCTCGACCCGCCCCTCCTCCCTCCCGGCGCGGGGGGGGGGAAGGGGAGGGGAAATCCCCGGCGTTATCGGGATCTCTCTCTTCGGATCACCTTGTTGTTTCAACCGTTGGTTGGCATGTGTTGTTCGTTGGGAGGCCGTTTGTGGTTGGCGCTGTGGTGGGGATGGCGTGGTTGTTGAGAGGCGGTTGTGGAGAAGGTAGTTGTGTGAAGGTGGTTGTGGAGAAGCTGGTTGTGGTTGTCCAAAATAAAGATAGCAAAAGAATAACGGCTGACTCAAAGATCACAGCCTGGTTACACGAATAAATTCCCTTTAGACATGCTGGGGAAATCTAATCTGAGCACACACTTATCGACATAACTGATCTCTGGGAAGCCTGAATGGTGCTCTGTGAATTTCCACAACGTAATAATATATTATTATATATATATATATGTATATATATATGTATAATATATATATGTATATATATATGTTATATGTATATATATATGTATATGTATATATGTATATATATGTATATATATATGATATATATATATAAATTATATATATTAATATATATATATCTATAATATATATATATATATATTATATATAATATATATATATATATATATATATGAGGCGCCGCGAGGAGGAGTGATGTAAGGGCCACATCGGCCATTTTGGAGTTAATGCCATATTGCACTATTTTAACCCTTCCCCTATCATCCGAGCCTATCACCATCATATCATTAAAAAATGTCGCTTACATCGCTCCTCCTCGCCGGGCCTCATATATGTATGTGTGTGTGTTGTTCCATCCTCCAAACAGTATGACTCGATTATACATATTTTTTGTGTACAATGTCGAGGCTCGAATGAGAGCTAACACAAACAACATAAAAGGGAGCAGGAGATACAAGGTGTGAGAGGGAAGGAAAAAAACAATGGAACAGAACAGTGTGGAACAGAGACATGAGATCTGTGGAAGGGAGAGGGATGGTGGAAGGGTACAGAGGGTAAACTAGATGGACACGACTGGACTTTCGGTCGGAAAGCAGAGAATTGAAGGAGGTGGTTTTGGGGTGGGTAAGCAGGGTTAGAAAAGATCATGGTTTTAGATGGGGGAAGATAAGAGATGGTAGTGAACAGCTGCTTTGAAGACCTGGACGGAAGAGTGGGTTGAAGAGTATGTGGGAGTTTGGTCCATAGGTGGGACAAAAGCAGAATGAAAGAGTGAAGATGAGCAGTGATTCTTGATTTTGGTAGTTTTACCAGAAGGGGTTGCTGGCGGACCATGAGACCCTGCGGAAATAAGGGGGGGCGGACATATCTCAAGAGAAGCGGGGGGGCGAGGCCAGCGAGGCCTGCGGTGAGAGAGTGAGTGACCCAAAGACTTAGCCTCATCACAGAGATACCAATGATCCTAAATGCCTTGGTTTCCACAGCATGGAGCAGAGAAAGGTGAGAGGCGGAAGGACCAGCCTAGAATGGAAAGCAGTAATCTGCAGACGGCAGACATAAGCTTTGTATGTGGTAGGAATTCAGGTGTCCCAAGGAAAGACTTTGCATGATGGTGGATGCCCAGTCGGTGACTGGCTTTGGAGCCAGCTTGGAAATGTGGCTTTCTCAGGAACGATCATGGCAAATAGTGAGACGCAAGAGCTTGAACGAAAAGATTTCTCCAAGGCCATCTCCAGTCCTGGCTCACAGATTTCCTCTCCTATCGCAGCCAATGGGTCCCTAAATGGAGTTCACTCATCCACTCTTCCTGTCCAGGATGGAGTTCCTCAAGGCAGCATTCTGGGCCCTGATCTTTTCTGGTTTTCATCAATGATCTCTCCGACTCTCTGGAAAATCCTCCTTATCTCTACTACTGCGTCTCATGGGACTGACACCATCTGTCAACTTCCCAAACGAGATCTCAACCAACGGTACTCCATCTCTTCTGGAACGGATTTTGACCAATTTCCCTGAAAATATCTGTTCTTCCTCTGATCCAATCGGTTCATCTGACTACGAGCTGGTCAAAGTATAGAACTCTCTGGCTGTTATTAGAGAACCACCTCAGAGCCATCGAGTCTGGAATTTCACTCAGTTTGACTGTCAGTGACTTCAAACAGCCATTAAACTTCTAGACTGGTCTCCCATCTCTTCTTCCTCCGACATCAACTTGTCCTGGAATTCTTTCAAACATATTTTCTCTCTCTCATGCACAGATTTCTCCCGTCTTGTCTTCAGTTGTCATCCCTTCCTCCCGCCCATGGTACACTGAAGGTTGTGGTGAGGCAGTTGCCTGAAACAACCTGCCTTCGCCTCATGGAAGGTAAATCCAACTGAAGGCAATCTCAGTTCCTTTCACGAAGGTCGGAACAAGTGTGTCTCTACCCTCAGGAGACCAGGAAACAATATATTTCGAATCTCAAGTCCGAACTCTCATACCTGTCTGACTCCTCCAAATCCTGTGGTAGTTTCTAGTTTAGTCTGTTTCTGGTGTATGTTCCCCCTCCATCCCATCTTTACATCAAATGCCCACACAGCTGAAACTGCTCGTGAAAAAGCTGAATGCCTAAACACTCCGAGTTTGCTTCTAAATCTGTTGGTCCCAAACCCATCGTTTATGTCCCAAACTTACCAAGTTGCACCCAGCTGTTCCTGGACTCCATGTCCTTTTCTCCCAATAAGGTGGAGATTTTGCTTTCAAACCTTGACCGATTCTGCAACCACTCCAGACGGCCTCAGTCCACGTGTCCTTAAAAACCTGCTCTGCGTCTCTTGGAAATCAGCACATTTCCGCTCTGCAGAAAAAAGGTGCAAAAATAGATCCTTTCAACTACAGACCAATCAGCCTTCTCCAAGTCATCAGCAAGGTTATGGAATCCATTATCACGACTGACATTAAATCCTTCGTCTTCTACAATGGCCTGATTTCTGATCACCAATATGGTTTCAAACCATGTCACTCTACCCTGGACTTGTTGCTCCTGCTTTGCCAACAATAGATGGAGGTCCTCAATGCCAGACATGAGATCAGAGCCGTCTCACTAGACATATCGCATGCTTTTGATACAGTCTGGCACTGTGCCCTGCTCATCAAACTCTCTTCCTATGGTGTCCAAGACAATCTCCATCATTGCTCGCAGACATCTCTCCTGCAGCAGTCCACATTTGGCCCTTCATGGAATTCTCTCATCCCCTTTTCCTATTCAGGCTGGAGTTCCTCAAGGCATTGTTGTGGGCCCTGTGATTATTCTGGTTTTCATCAATAATCTCTCCGGCTCTCTGGAAAATCCTCTTTATCTCTTTGCTGTTGATTCCACCTCTGCTGTACCATCGGCATCCCTCAGATTGGCAAGCAGCAGCCTCTTTACACTTTGCAAATCTGGATGAAATCACAAGCTTGTCCAACACATGGAACATGTCTTTCAATCCTGACAAATCTCACACTCTCACCACATCTCTCCAAAAGGACCATCTGGAACCCCCCTCCCCCAATGTACTTTCTCAACAATCCTCTTGAATATGTCCTTTTGTTCAAACTTTTCGGCCTCACTATATGCCATGATATTTCCTGGGAAAGCCACATTTTCATGCTAGCTTCTAAAGCCACTTGCCAACTGGGCATCCATCATGCAAAGTCCTTCCTTGGCACACCTGAGCTTCTGACCACGTACAAAGCTTTCGGCCGCAGCCTGTTGGAGTGCTGCTCACCCCTCTGGGCTGGTGTCCTGCCTTTCAGCTTTCTTCGCTTCATGTTGTGGAAACCAAGGCATTTTGGTTCATGGTATCTTCCACGATCAGGCTGTCTTTGGGTATCACTCCTCACCACAGGCAGGTCGCTGGCTTTCTGTCTTCGACCATCTCCTCTCT
>CM068953.1:200977891-201001236 GCA_035128595.1 Eptatretus atami
TAATTAAGTTCGGAATATAGTTGGTTCTTAATAGCCGATAAAGTAATCGGATCCAACGGGGCTTGGCAATATACACCGCTCGGCAAATCGCAAACGGAGCGAGCTGCTTCGCGGCTCGTTTCCAAGCAGGTCCCAACGAGGTGTAAATCCCCGGCATTTCTGTCTGCGCGCATACTTAGGTAAATCGACAATTCGGCGATCGGAACCCGTCGCGCGCGGACAGAATAGCTGGCAGATTTCGGTGTGATTAAAGACACACCCGTGGCTGGATTTCGGCGTTGATCCGAAAGCTTCGACTAGGTTTGCCCGTTCGGTGGGCGAGAGCGGCCACCATTGGCTAAAAGCGGTCTTCCGCACCTCAACGGGCGGGAAACCACAACAATATTTATATATATATATATATGTATATTATATATATATATATTATATATATATATATATGTACACAAGTTGAGAGTGGAGGGAAAGTCAAAGCCAGAGGTATTCCTGGGGTGTGGTGCAGTGAGGGCAGTGCATGGACAGTGAGGAATAGAGTTTTTGATGAAGAGAGCAACTCCTCCACCAGGGCGAGACACAGTTCTGTCATACCTGAGGAGGGAGTAACCAGGGAGAGATACTCGAGAGTCAGCGAGGTCTTGAAGGAGGAAAATTTCTGTTTCCGCAGATTATGTCTGTTGTCAGTGGCAACCTCTATGGAAAGATATGTCAGGTTTGAGTGAAAGCCCCACATGTTTGAGGTCCACACTGTTAAGGAAGAGGGATGGGAGGAGACTTTGGTGCATGGGAGAGGACGGGGAGGGTAGGACAAGGGAGGAGGTAGAGAGAGTTGCTGACAAAGTGTGGGGGATTGCAGAAGAACATGGGAGAGGCGAATGAGGAGGAGAAAAAGATTCGGTGGTGATGGGATGAGGCAGTGTTGAGTAATAACAGAAGGGGCAGAGGAAGTTGAAGATTGTAGGAGGTGGATGGATGAGATTGAAGAGAGTGGGCAGGGGAAGGAGGCAGCTTTGTTCATATGAGGAGGGGGTGCGGCAACTTTGAGAAGGGGGAGAATTGAGAGAGAAGGTTGAGAAGGGAGAGTTGAGGGCGAAGTGCGAGGGGGAGTTTTTGAGAAGAGTGAAGGGGAAGAGTGTGAAGGTTGCTTTGAGAGGGAGGGGTGAGGGGGAAGCTTTGAGGGGGTGAGTTGAGACGATGAGAGCAGTCACATTCAAGTAGTAGTTCAGTTCTAGTTACGTTTGTTGAGCGACGGTAGGTTCTTTGTTGGGTTTTTCAGCCATGGTTGTTTCTCTCCAGGGGCCTCTGCCGACTTTCGCAAAGATAAGTTTCTGGTCGTTGTTTGTTGCATTTTGACTTTATTTTTTGGCCTCTGTGTTTACTTTCTGCTCCTAGTTCGGTTTTGTTTCAAAACTTGTGCTATTTTGGTGTTTAGTCATCACTTTGTCATGTCGGGTTTCCCTGAGGCCTTCTCGTCTTCCCATCCATGTGCATGATCATGTTTATTTGTATTTTCTCCTAATTACTATCATTTCTTATTTTCTCTGCTTTTACCTCCACCCTCCTTCTATAACCTCCTTCTATCCCTACACCGTCTGTTTCATGCCTTAAGATATAAAAAATACATCAACAAAATTTTTTCCCTCCTCACCTTCTACCCCATGTAACCACATGACTTCCTGTACCAACTCTTCTTCCTCCTTCTTTTTCCGATCTACTGTCTTCCTTCTATTTTTTCTGACCCTCATTCACCATACACCTTCACAATTTTTTGTTCAACCTTTCCTTTACCCATCCTCCCTAATCTTTCTCAAAATAAAACGTCTCTTAAAATGTTTCAACTTCCTCTTTCACACATGTGGCTCTCTGTATTGTATCACAAATCACTACTCTTCTTCTTATTCATAAGACTATTTTCAATTCGACCTGTCCTTCACCCCATGTACAAAAAGTCCCACTATTACAACGTTTATTTTCTCCATTCTCTTAATTCTCCTTTGTTGCATCCCTTACGTAATGTCTATCATCGTATCAATGACTTAAATATTTTTTTAATCCCACTTTGTAATGTATGTTCATGCTCCATCAATCGTCCCATTTTTACAACTTCAGTGCCAATTCACCCCACCTGCTTAAATCTACCTCCTCCTAACCCCTCACCTGTTATCCTCTCTCCTTACCCCTCCCATCTTGCCCCTCGTCCTACCTCCGCTCTTAGCGCCTCTTCACTGTCTTCTGCTTCAGTATCAGCTCCTCCTCTGTTGTCCCAAAGTGTGTGGTGTTCTAACATCTGTGGGCTCCATTCTAACCGAACAGATATCTCACTCTCCCAATCAGTACACCCATCACCAAAAACATGCTCATTCCTTCCTCTCAGCACACCTCCCCCTCTTCCCAACCTCTCAAATATTGTGCCTGCCCTGCCCGCTCCCTTCTTCACCATACCACTACCAAGTCTCACCCTTCCTCTATCCACCTCTCCCATCGCCCTCCTGCCGTACATGGGTTAAGCAATTGGTTCAATTTGTTTGTCTGTTTGTCTGTCTGTGCATACCTTGTTTATGATTGAGGAACAACTTAATTTGAATTGAATGCTCTATTTTGAATACTGTAGTTCACAAATTCAAACACAAACCTGCAGTTTAGCAGTACTTTGGTTCTGAATTTGGCAAGTTGTACAAAATCTCGTCCTGATCGTGCATTCGTAGAGAGGAGTGCGGGAATTGCTTTTGTCTGTCTACCTGTCTGGCAGGGAATCAAAATTGAAAATCATTCCAAACAGGAAAGTTACTGTTTTAGGGACTTCATAAAGGACACAAACAACAGGTACAAATAACTAATGTAACATGTTGAATAACATGGTGTAAATGATGCTGCATCAATGGCGGTAAACATCCTAAAAGGTTTGATTTGTATTTTTTTATACAAACTTTAAAATCTTTGGTGTATTTCAATTGAATTATCTATGATAACTGAACACTGTAGAACACAAGTCACTTTCAAAAACCTTCCGTTTAGTAGTACTTGGACAAAATATTAAGCCACTTTGCATCATCCCGATCTTTGCAGCTCCTGCTCTCAGCATTGGGGAATATGGAGATTCATACAAAATGTTCACTCGAAAGAAATTCAGATTGTGCTCAGAAACACAATCAGCAAGAGTTTAAAAGACACTTACAATGCCCATTTTTTCTCAAGACTGTGCTGGGTAAGGTGTTCTATGAACTCTCTAGTTTCCTCTATTTTCTGATCAGCTTGTGTTTTTCCCAGGTCAACAATGGCCAGTAGATGCTGTCATTGTTTAGCGTATTTGCAGACATGATAAATATATTGTCTCGAAATGCAGAAAATTGAGATTAACTCACTGTTTTATCTCCATTTTTCCATAAAAATGCCGTGACATTCAAATTCGTTTTCCTGTGTGAATCAATTGTGAAATCAACAAATCCAGTGCTTTTGAATGCCATGTCACTATTTCTCTCTCTCTGCCAGTTTATAATTTCGTAAATAGCTGGCGGATCACCATTTTCATCATATTGTATGATATTTCCCATGTTGTTGACAAAGGTCGTTTCATGGAGATAATAAATAAGCTGTTGAAGTATTGAAAGTAAATTTGTTAATAGATTTGAAAATGACAAAAAAAAACACATTATCCATAGTACTGGAATGGGGGACAAACATTTTCTGTGCTGTTCTTTCATAACTCGGCGAACTAATGCTTATCATTGGCATCTTGGTCAAAGTTGCAAAAATCCAAATCAAATTAACAAACCAGTCCCTTTCAAGGCCCAACATCCAAAAAAAAAAGCCCCTGTGCTGTCCATCATTATCTCATGAGAACAATTGTGAACATTCACAATATCTTCTACACACAAACTTAAAGATGGAGGGATTTCCCCCCCCATTATTTCTGTTCCTCTCTATTCAATAATTAATTGTTACTTGTTTCAGTGTTACCAGTGGGCTCATTGGTCCATTGGACCAAATTTTCATCTGTCTTCACGGCCTTGCAGCATACTTGCTTGCCATACTACTTGAGGATTAACTTGCCTTTCAGCAATCTCAGATGTGCGTTCGTTATTATTCTTGCCAAATGATACCATTATTCATATTATATCCATCCAATCAGAACATACCCTGTACAGAGCATTTGTGCTGCTGAAACAGTCTCCTGAGGTATTGGGCGCAATCCAGGATGGCTCACCACTCCAACGCAGGATACTCGAATGGCTCTCTCATCCCAGCAAGCTGGTACTCATTTTACCGACCTCAGAAGGAGGACAAGCTGAGTCAACTCCACCTGGTAGTAATTCAACGGTTGAGTGGGATTTCAACTCAGGATCCTGGAATCCCAAACCTACCACCCTAACCATTAAGCCAACACCAAACATATCATTCATATTGCTGGTAATATTTTTAGTCTTAATGAATCTGGGCTTTGTTACAAATGTTATCACTTGTTATTAGACCATACTCGTGGAAAGCGGGGTTTTATTTGCTTCTTTTTTTGTATACCAAGTCGAAGCTCGTGTAAAAACTAATACACAGAAATATATAACAAGGCAGGAGACAAGAGTGTGTGAGAGGGAAGCACAAAATAGTGGGGAACAAAGACAATATGACATCCGTGGATAGGAGAGGGATGCGGTGGGGTACACGGGGTAAAGAAGATGGTACTACAGGGACTTTCAGGATAGAAAATAGAGAATTTGAAGAAGGCACTTTGGGGTGGATTAAATGGGGTTGCAAAGATCAAGATTTTGGATGGGGGAAGAAATGGGATGGTGGTGAACAGCTGTTTTGAAGACGTGGAGGGAGGAGTGGGATTGAATAGAGTGTGAGAGTTTGTTCCAGAGGCAGCAAAAAATGAGGAATGAAAGAGTGAAGGTAAGCAGTGATTCTTGATTTTGGCAATCACCGGAAGGTGGTTTTTGATGGACCTTGAGCACCCTGAGGAAATATAGCAGGGACAGATCACAGATAGAGCAAGGGGGAGGGGGGGGCAAAGCCGGAGGAGACGGTAGAAGACAGAAAGACCACTGACCTGCCTCTGGTGAGAGAGAGTGAGAGACACAAAGACTCAGTTTCATCAAGGCATATACCAATGATCCTAAAAGCCTTGGTTTCCACAGCGTAGAGTCGAGATATGTGTGAGGCACGAGCACCACGCCAGAGTGTGGGAGCAGAACTCCATCAGACTGCGGATGAAAGCGTTGTAAATGGTTAGAAGTTCAGGTGTGCCAAGGACGGAGTTTGCACGATGTAGGATGCCCATTCGGCAACTGGCTTTGGAGGCCAGCATGGAGATGTGCCTTTCCCAGGAACGATCATGGCTGATAGTGAGACCAAATAACTTGAATGAAAGGACTTCTCCAAGGCCAGCTCCACTCCTGGCTCGCAGACTTCCTCTCCTGTCACAGCCAATGTGTGGACCTAAATGGAGTTCTCTCATCTCCTCTTCCTCTCCAGGCTGGAGATCGTCAAGGCAGCATTCTAGGCCTTGGTATTATTTTTGGTTTTCATCAATGATCTCTCTGACTCTCTGGAAAATCCTCCTTATCTCTTTGCTGATTACCACACACTTTGCCATACCATTGGTTATCCCTCAGATCGGCAAGCCACAGCTTCTTCGATCTCTGCAGATCTTGATAAAATGGCAAACTAGAACATGTCTTTCAATCCTGGTCCAACACGTACCTGTCTTTCAATCCTGACAAATCTCACACTCTCACTATGTCTCTCTGAAAGAACCATCTGGACCCCCACTCCCTGCCCCCACCCCCTTTTCAACAATCCTCTGTAAGAAGTCCTTTAATTCAAGTTTCTGGGTCTCACTATCTGCCATAATTTTACCTGGGAAAGCCACATTTTCCTAAATTGTTTCCAATGCCCGTGGCCGACTGGGTATCCTCCATTGTACAAAGTCCTTCCTTGGCACACCTGAAGTCCTGACCACATTCAAAGCTTTCATCCGCAGCGTGATGGAGTTCTGCTCCCACCACTTGGCTGGTGCTCCTGCCTCTCACCTTTCTCGGCTTCACTGTTGAAACAAAGGCACTTCGGATCAGTGGTATCTCCCTTCATGAAGCTGCCTTTCACTCACTCACCGGAGGCAGTCGGTGGTCTTTCTGTCTTCCACCATCTCCTCTCCGGTCTCGCCCCCACTGCTCTGTCTGTGATATGTCCCCTCCCATAATTCCGCAGGGCGCTCAAGGTCTGCCCAACAACCCCCTTCTGGTAAACTACCAAAATCACGAATCACTGCTCACCTTCACTCTTTCATTCCGCTTTTTTCCCCTCCTTTGGAATAAACTCCCACACTCTCTTCAATCCCTCTCTTACCTCCAGGTCTTCAAAACAGCTGTTCATCACCACCTCTTATCTTCCCCCATCCAAAAGCATGATCTTTTCTATTCCCGTTCATCCACCTTGAACCCACCTCCTTCAAATTCACTGCTTTCGTTCCTGAAAGTTCCCTGCCATGTGAGGTCCTGAAAGTACCCGTGGTGTCCATCTTGTTTACACCATGTTCCCCACCCCAACCCTCTCCTTTTAACAGATCTCCTATTGTCTCTGTTGTTCCCCACTGTTTTGTCATTACCTCTACCATCCCCCTTGTCTCCTGCCCACCCCCCCCCCACCCCCTTGTTGTGCATTGTGTACTAGCTCTCATACGAGCCTCGACAATGCAGACAAAAAAATGGGGGTGGGGGGTTGTTGAGTAAGTAGTTTTTGGGGGGGGGGCGTTCCAGATTTTCCTTTTGGAGAGACATGGTGAGGGTGTGATATTTTGCTAGATTGAATGACATATTCCAAGTGTTTGACCAGCTTGTGATTTTATCGAGGTCTGCAGAGAGGAAAGAGGCTGCTTCTGTCGATCAGAGGGATGGGAAATGGTAAGGCAGATGGTGGGGTCATCAGCAAAGATATAAAGAGGATTTTCCTGGGAATCTGGGGATAAAAACCAAAAATAGCACAGTGCCAGGAACACTGCCTTGAGGAACTCTAGCCTGGAAACCCTGCTGGTCAGCCTGAGTGAAATACCAGACTCAATGGCGCTGATGTGGTTTTCTAATAACAGCCAGAGAGATGTCTACTTTGACAAGTATGTGGTCAGAAGAACCGATTGAAGTGGAGGAAGAACAGCAGATATTTTCAGGGAAATTTATCAAAAGCAGATCCAGAAGAAATGGAGTACCATTGGTTGAGATCCGGATCAGGAAGATGACCGATTGAGTGAGTCCCAATTAGTCGCAGAAGTGTTTTGCTGAAGTGGCATGGCAGGTGAGAGAGGTACCCACACCTAGCCAACTGGCATGATGACGATTGAAGTTACCACATATGAGGAAGAGAGAGTTCGGATGAGAGGATAGAGGTTGGTCCATGTCTTTGGAAAGTGAGGTGTAAATGGAGTCATCACTGTTTGGTGGATGGTGCAGAACACATATAAACATTAGGTTGGAGTGGAGGGGAAGCCTTAGCCAGAGGTATTCCTCGGGGTGTGGGGGGAGTGAGGGCAGTGCATGGAGAGTGAGGAATAGAGTCTTTGATGAAGACAGCAACTCATCCACCAGGACAAGCTCAGGTCTGTCATACCAGAGGAGGGAGGAACGGGGAGAGATAATAGGGAGGCAGAGACGTCTTTAAGGAGGAAAGTTTCTGTTTTGGCAGATTATGTCTGATTTGTCAGTGGCAACCTATATGGAAAGATCTGTCAGGTTTGAGCAAAGGCCCCACATGTTTGAGGTCCACACTGTTAAGAAAGAGGGATGGGAGGAGGCTTTTGGTGCAGGGGAGGGGAAAGGGAGGTTAGGATGAGGGACGAGGGGGAAAGTAAGGAGACTTGTTGAAAGAGTGTGGGGGGTTGCAGTAGAACTAGGGGAGAGGGCCAGATGAGGAGGAGAAAAGGCTCTGTGGTGCTGGGTTTGAAGGTAGGCAGTGGGTAGTAATAAGAGAGGGGGCAGAAGGCAGTTGAGGATTTGAGGAGATGGAGTGCTGAGATGGAGGAAAGAGGGCAGGGTAAGGAGGAAGCATTGTGGATGTGAGGGACATCAACTTTGAGAAGAGGGAGTGAGGGGAGTGATTGGATGGAGAAGGGTGAGTGGGGAGAGTTGAGGAAGAAAAGTGAGGGGGGAGTTTTTGACAAAGGTGAGAGGGAGGCTTGGAGGGAGAAGAATGTGATGGTTGCTTTGAGAGGGAGGGGTGAGAGGGGTGAGTTGGCACTGAAGTTGGAAAAAAAGAATGATGGATGGAAAACGAACATAAATAGCAAACTGGGGTTTTTAATAATTTTTAGATCAGAAATGCAACTAAAGACCTTACTTGAGGGATCAAATAAAGGTGAATTAAGAGAATGGAGAGAAGAAACGTTGTCACAGTTGGACTTTTTAGACAAGATATGAAGGAAATGTCGAATTGAGAGCAGTCTGTTGAAATAGAAAAAAGCGTCGTGAATGATGATAGAGTGATGAGAACCACACCTGTGAAAGAGGAAGTTGAAGCATTATATAGACCGATTTTTTCTTTTTCTAGTTTGTTTCTTCTTCTTCCTCATCCTCTTGTTCTTCTTCTTTTTTGATAAAGATGGCATAAGATTCGGAAAAGGAAAGGTTGAAGTTAAATCATGGAGTTGGATGGTGACTTTGGATAGGTAAACGCAGAGTGAAACTGATGGGTCAATGAAAAGTAACAGAAAGAGGAAGGGGTAGAGAGAGATACGTGGTTTTGGGAGGTTTATATTTAGAAAGGATACAAGGGAAAAAAATATGATGGATTTTTGAAGATTTGGTAAGATTAGGGAATGGAAGGTTGTGTGAAGAAATCATGAAGGTCGTGGTGAGAGTGGGTCAGCTCAAATAGATGAAAGATGGTGTGACGGCAGGAGGAGGAGGAAGAGGAAAAGAAGAAGGATAGGTACTTTTGGGTATGGAGGGGGAAGGGTTTTTGGTTGTTTTTGTTATTTTTTCATATTTTAATACATAAAACAGAGGCTTGGATAGATTGGTGGGGGGGGGGCAGTGGGAAAAGTGTGGAAAATAGGAACTGTTGTTAACAGGGAGAAAATACAAATAAAAATGATCGTACACCAAGACAGGAAAGACGAGAAGACCTCAAGGAAACCCTTGAAACAAAACCAAACTAGGAACACACAGTAAACATGTAGGTAAGAAAATTAACAGTTAAAACATGACAAATAACGACACTTAACTTTGAGAGTTGGCAAAGGCGCCTGAGAGAACCAGCAATTGCCTCAAAACCCGGAACCGGAAGTGGTTTATTGCAGTATAAAGCAACTAGGTCATAACTTGGGTTTTCGGCTGTGCCCAAGAGCTCACGGCTCCTCATTCATCGCTCTGGCCCAGACTCTTCTCACACATCATGTGTCACGTCTATATACATTTAATATTTGCAGTATACATTGTATATTAGCAATATAACACAAAAACTAAAATGGGGGGGGGGGGGGCATCATGCCAAAACGTTTGGGAACCACTGATATATATAGAGAGTAAAAAATTTCAATTTCAGCACACATGGCTTTGACACTGTTTTTGAGCTGGCACTCAAAATAACTGAAAGGAGTAGAAGGGCCAGTTTCATAATGAGAAGCAAAATGCATATTTGAAATGTTGGAGGTAAGCTGTCATTTTTAGTTCAAGTAGACAAACAAGCAGTGGGTTGGATGTTAATTGCATTTTAATGAGTGGGGCTATAGTGGGAAAGTTTGTATGAGTTTGTGTGGCAAAGCCAGAATAGAATTGGAGGCGAAAAATTGAAACTGGCAGAGATCGAGCAAAGCGTGTTCGAGCAATGAGAGGCCGAGGCTGTTTGTCCTTAATATGTGAAACACCTTGCAACACATGCCGACAAAAAACAGAGTTTTTTTGGCACCTTGGCCACATTTTCTATCCAAACATCATGTAACTTTGTAAAAAAATATATATTATATCGGTGGGCACTCCTACCTTGAAAGTTTTGTGTCAATTGCTCATGCAGTTGTGGAGAAAAGGATTTAAAAGCGAATATATGTGAAAAGGTTAGAAAGTGAAAGAGGAAGTGAGGACCTCGGCTAACGTTCCACAACATGGTCAATGATGGTTGTGAATGCCTATTACTATTATTTTATTTTTATAACTATATTTCATAAAATAGAGAACTGTTTGTGAGTTAAGACAAAATCACACTTCACTATTTTGCTCTGTTGAAGAGTAATGCCCAAAACATCAGCGTCACCTTGTTTCCTATGGCAGTAAACTTTTGCTTTCTTCATTCATTTTTGAGAAAATTCATTGCTATCCTCTCCCGTTACAAAGTTTATCATGAGTACAACTAATTGCAATGATTAGTTTTCCCACAAAACTGGGATGAATCTCCACACTTTATGGTTACTTTTACAGAAAATCTATTTTCATGAAGAGCAAGGTGATGGAGGGTAGAGGTTAAAATACTACAGGTGGGATGTTGGGGAAAACGGGCCGATATAGACAGGTAAGGGAGGAGTGAAGAAGAATGATCAAGGACAGAAAAAGAGAGGAAGCTGCAAGTAATATGTGTTAATTTGGGGTGGGGGGGGGGGTGGTTAAATTGTGATAAAAAAATGTTGCAGCGAAGAATCAATGATGTCACAAGGAGTTGGTGAATTCCCATCATTTAGCACAGAAGAGCATAGCAAGGGTTGAACGGACTCAGGAATGTGTTTCCCCAAATGTGAGAAAGACGATCAAAGGAATGGATGTGTCCAGTAAGCTTAGTAGAACTATCAAGGTAAACAGAAAGTGGACTACTTAAATAATGTTTCATATTGTAGAGGCTGGAGATCAGCAAACATCGGAAAGTTCAAGGCCAGAAAGACCAGCAAATGGGATGAAGAATACAAAGAGAGCACCAAGCTGTCTGCAATGAAAGATCAGCAGACTCTGTGCTTGCGTTTCTTTATGGGAGATGATAGTGAGGCTGAGATATTTGGACAGGATTGCACAGTCGACAGGATTGAGAAGTGTAATGTGTGGCATCAAGCATTAAGGAATGTCAGTAACTCCATTAACCTACTGACAGAGGCCTTGTGGCATATAAATTCAGGATGGAGAAAACCAGTCTCCAGTTGGTTTTGAGGCCAACTTTGACATTTTGTGGTATTGCTTTAGTCGTTTGATAAACTCAGGAAAAAAGAAAACATGGATCTGTATGATGTCATTGCAAAATGATGTTTCCAAAAACATGATTATCACATACCTGCCATGGATAAATATTTGAAAAACTGGCACATGAGTTATTCACAAAGGGGCCTTTATTGGGAACACAAGCCTGTAATTCATGTAGAGCATAGGCCACAGAATAAACAGCCAAGTATACGTTATAGGTGAATCGCAGTTCAGACACATCAAAGAAACCATTTTCAATTTCACTTATATGTTCAAGCCCCGTACATGCCTGACCACCTTTAATTTCCTCTCCCCACATACAGTCTAAAATAATTTCCCAAAATTGCATCAGGACTTCATCTGCTGTCTCGTCTTCAAGATAAACAGTCGATAATATTCTGGAACAGATCATAAAATATTTTTACAAAATTCACACCCGATTCAGGCAATAATTATTTAAATATGATAAACAAACAACATCTAAAAATCTTAGTTCAAGGAGTAACCCTTCATTGTATATCAATTGTGATACTTCATGAAATGCTTGATTCGAGAATGCATACACATACATTTTAGAAAGACTACTGCAGTTCTTCTTCTTACGTATGACAGCATGGCTGCAAGGTAGCTATCATTTTGTTGGGGCGTGACTATGCCGTTGATGTTGTGCCCCTCCACCAGTACACTTGTACAAATTTTGCCGATCTTGGAAGGATGACAGACTGAGTCAACCCCACCTGGTGTTCATTCAGTGGAAAACGGGGCTCAAACTCAGGACCCTATGATCCCGAGCCAGCCACCCTAACCACTAAGTTAACACCAGGCTTTCAACTGCAGTAATGACTGTTAGTTTGCTGTTTTGACAAGCCATTTTCCAATCGTTTGAATGCTTCAACTGGTCGATTGTGATGCTCACCGTGAGATTGGCTGGGATGTTGGTGAAAAGGGAAACCACATCGAATGATACCATCGTCTCATCATCTTTGATTCTTACCTCTCTTATCCTTTGGACAAATTCACCACTATTCTTAACCGTTTTATCAGTCTTTCCTCCAAGTCTGTCAATGATACGTGCTAGAAAGCTCAGCAATTGGTAACATGGTGCATTGACGAAGGACACTATGGGTCTCACAGTGCCATTGTCTTTGTCGATCTTGGGAAGACCATACAGTCTGGGTGCTGAACTATTGCTGCAGTAAGCCAATTGTAGGAACAGATATGTAGATGACACCTTCACCATTGTGCACACAAACATGATAGACTACCTACTGGGACAGCTTGGCCGGGTGTTCCCCAGCTTTATCTTCACAATCGAAATTGAAAAATAAAGCAAATTGGCCTTTTTTGGATGTAGAGGTTCACCGTAAGCCTGATGGCTCCCTATAGACCTCAGTTTAGAGGAAACCAACCCACACCAGCAGGTTACTGGATTTTAACTCCTGCAATCCAATCTCCCACAAAAGCAGAGTAGCACGGACCTTAGTAGCTCATGCGTGGACGGTGTCATCATTCAAAGCCGAGGCAATGAAATAAATCAGATTAGTTAGAGGAGTCCTGCTCAAAAATGGGTACAGCAAGGTGAAACTCCCCAACTTGGAAGAACCAAAACGGACAGAACGGAAGGAGCTAGGCACAATTGGGCACTGTGTCCTGCCGTAGTACCCGGGCCTTTCTGAAAGGATTGGCAGGATAGTACATGGCTCATGGATTGGTGTAGCCTACAAGCCTCTATGAACCATCTGTAATGTCATTTCAAAACTAAAGGACCCAATACCAACTGGTGATAAATCTGAAGTAGTTTACCATTCATCAGGCAAGACTGTGACCAATGTAGAATTGGTGAAACTGGGAAAAATTTCAAACAATGGCTAGATGAACATGATAGAGCAATTAGGCTTGGAAAGTTGACCCAGTCAATCAGAGCACGCCATTGCCTGCAACATGGCCATAAATTTGACTTTGATGGGACCCATGTTTTAGACACTACATCTAACAAATGACACAGGTTGATTTTGGAAGCGTGGCACATGAAGAGCCGGGTGGGTGGTCTAACTTAGGAGACAGTGGAGTTACCTACACAATACGCACCTCTGATGCAAATGGAAAAAAACTGGATGGTGCAAATGGCTGGATAAGGTGAGCAACAAACAACACCCAATCCCAAACAACGCATGCACATGTGCACAACACCCAACGGGAACCCCAACACTTGCAAACCAACCCCTCTTCATGCCCAACCCAGACACGAAACCATCCATGTTCGTGCCCCGGAAACACAAAAACAACAAGAAGCGCACACACATGCTCACTCGCACACATGCAACACCAGATCACGTGTAAGTAAAAACAAAAAAGAGCAGAGCACCCCATCATTGATGTGATTTGACATTTGTTTTTGCTTTTGCAAAATAAAATTCGAAAAAGCACTCCTCCATTTGACCCCAAGCACCAGCATGTGACGGGAAATGAGTTTTTGTATCGAAATAAAAACCAGACACGTGCCGAGGATCAGGGTCAATTGTGCCTGAAGAAGCCAGCTGTGAAGCCGGTGAAACGTTGCCCGACACCGCATCTGCTCTTACTTTTTTGCTCAAATTAGTGGAGTCGATCTACTTTTATACTTTTGCTTGGAAGCGCATTCTTCTTCTTAACAAAAACAAAAAAACAAGATACATTATTTGTTGAATGTGTGTATAGATATATAATCTCTTGACCTTTCAGAAAAAAGAGTGTGTGTGAGATTTGTCATGATTGAAAGACATATTCCAAGTGTTCGACCAACATTACTGATATTGTGCTGCACACACTGAAAAGAAAGGAGTGATTCCATTTTAGAAACCGGTTAACAGAAACACCATGTTCAACTTCATTGTTATTCTACTGAAAGTATGGAATTCTGTCGGAAGTAGTATCATTCAGGGAGCCTGGCATGTTTTCTCTTAACAAGGTGACTTTTTAACAGTTGGAGTTTTGCACCTAAAAATGTGGCATCTTTCCAGTTTATCTCCTAAGTGGGGACTCAAGCCACTTTATTATAATTAGCACAGCAGGTATTCTCTTTACGATGATGCAAACACATTTTTGCCATTGTCAAATAGAAACACAAATGAATGATGGAGTAGTACTGACACACACAAACACACACACACACACACACACACACACACACACCACACCACACACAATGGTAGCTCATGACAATTCCATAACATATCCAAAACATGTTTGATATTTTACTTATTGAGGTTTCTTTTCACTTTTTCTACAATTATACCAGTATATGACAAACTCTTTTCTGAGTAATCTACTAAAGAGAAAAATGAATTACAAACCACTGAATACTAAATATTCATTCAATCATTACATTTTTCATACTCCGTACCTTTTATTATTCTTATTATTCTTATTATTTTTTCTTGTTTTCATCGAGTTCAGATTTTGTTCTACAGAGTAGGTCCAACATGTGGTTTTATTCAACCATTGCGTGGCTTTATTTTCATCATGTTCATTTTCATAGAGTTTCGATTTTTGAGGTCGTACACTCCTCAGAAAATCAAGGAAACCAGGCATTTGTCCAGAAGGTAAGGCTGTTCCGACTGTTCCTTCAAAAATATCAGAAAAACCTGAACTCAAAGTTGGAGAATTAACCCACGCCTCACTTGCGATCCAAATTTTATCAGTAATATTCTTTGACCTCAGCTCTTCAGCAAGTGGAATCAAAGGTGTATCTGCAGTAAATGCTAAAATTGCATTTGCTTTTGTTTGTTCAAGTATCTTCCCTTTAAAATAAAATATACCCACAAATAAATATGTTTTGAAGTTGCATCATGAATGCTTAAAGTAAAAAATGTGGTCAGCTGAACATTCATCTCTTTTTTTATTTTGTACATGAAATTTGCAAGAATATACATTCTTACAGAATCTATGAAAGAACTGTTATATTTCTTCTTTTTCTTTAACAGCCATTTTTATTATCACATTTTTGTAGGCTTAGCTGGGGGAAGAAGCTTAGCCCACGTCTTTCACAACCCGGCTCGCCAGACCTGACGTTTGACGAAGTAGTTCGGGCAGGAATTTGGAATTAGTTCAGGATGCTGGTGATATCTCGTGTACTCTTCACGAAGGACACCGTGAAATCTTTAGCATGCACCAATTAAATCTGGCGGATGAGATGTGCAGTTTATCGTCCATCCGAGGGACGGCACACACATTGATGAATCAGAATCACCCTGCCTGTGAAACACTGGGTCGGGATGCAGCCTGCCTACCTCTAGGACACCTTGCCAGCCCACCATCAAATGACTGTTTTTAATGCTGCAATTTTTAACACTAAAAACAGGTTTTTGCATAACCTGGAAACTAGGGTGTTCCAAAAAAATGAAAGTTTGATTTTTGCTGCTCCCTGATTTTGCCTTTGTTCCAATACCCCATAAGAACTTATAGGTCAAAAATGAACAAAATTCCATGATATTTAGGGGTTCCTCAAGTTGGCACAATTATGTCCATGATTGAGAGGGCATTTTGCACTGCAATGTCAAAAAGCTCATCTAGGTCTCCTTGGAAAAACTATTCTTTCATCCTATATGACTGCTGTGGTTTTTGAAAATATCAAACAACCATATTAATTGTGAAGTGTACTGCGTTGTGCATATTCGACGGCAAGTTGTCAATTACAGTTTGGCAAATTTCAACAATATTGTGCCAACTTGAGGAACCCCTAAACTTCCTCCAATCTGCTTCATATTTGGTGTGTATTTTTCTACTCTCAAATGGAACAAAGGCACACCCAGGGAGCATGAATATTCATACTTTTATTTTTTTACCCCCTATTATGAAGCACCCTACTGGAAACATTGATTTGCCTCTCACCAAGACTTTTATATCTTTCTGTGTCTTCGTTTGCATAGAGTTTTTCACGAAATGCGATACAGATTCCCTTTTTTTCAGCATCAGCAATAAACTGAGATACACCATTGAAACCATACTCATCAGCTTCTTCCAACGTTCCCACATATTTCCACCCAAAATGGTGAACCAGTTGTGCGAGTGCAGAAGATTGGTATGCATCACTCGGAATAGTACGGAAATAAGAGGGAAAATGTGCTTTGTTGCTGTAACACTTACAACTTTGCCAGAAATCGACCTGTATGGGTTAAACAGAGAAATTGTTTTAACCAATCAGTTAATTTTTTTTGCCTGTGTGTATTTACATAATAATTTTACACACATTTACGTCATTGACATATTTAAAGTTCCAATACTGTATATAAATTTATTAGAACCAAGTGCAAATGCAATCTCTTTCCTTGTACTTTAATTTTCTAATGAAAAAAGTTAAAGTCAATCATCATACCTCTGGAAGGTAAGAATAAACGGAATATTCTCTTAAGGTCCCAATCAGAGCACTGGGACCACATTGGCCAATTCCTGTTTGAACAAAGTTTGGCCCTAAAATCTCCACCGCAGTTTTCGCATCTTGTCGTGAAGAATAGCAAAAGTCGTGCATAATATAGTGGAGAGTTGCATTTTGAAGTATTAAGCGGTTGTCGTTTATTTCTTTTATAGCAAACACCATTGCCATTAACATCTGAAAAGTAATTTCGTTGAACCTGATGTGTATCGACAGTATTAAAATAATGATGTCCATTCAAACTTTAAAATAAATTTAACACAATTTCAAAATGATTTGTTTTTAGCAGCAATTACTCACTTTTTGCAATCATCGAATTGTGGTTCCTCTCTGAATGACCGGAAGTCGACATAATAATCAAAGTGTAGATGAAAAACTCCAGCAATTATAATATCCGTGTCCTGCATTGGACCGCCGTTGAACAGTTCACATTGTTCTTTCTGTGCTTCATTTCGATGCACGGACAAGGCAAATGCCAGATATATGATCAACATTTCAGAATGGTGAATAAAAACGCATTCACAACATGAATAACGAGATCTGCTGCATGTCTGCAAACAGACAATCCTCCTGTAAACACACAAATAACACATATAAAACACTAAGCAAAGGAGGTGGTTAATAAGTCTGCCGGCAGCAACTGCTCCATTCGTCATTAAATGTCACATGCAATTATGTGAAAATAATTACTTTATGCAATTGGCAATTTAGTTTTAATTCAACCTTTTTTGAAATTATACAGATACAATGTATAATATGATAGAGATTAATGGTAAGATTTAAAAAAATGCAAATGTCACACTTTAAGAACTTTGATAAGTCAATTTCCATTTTTGTTTAATACAAACGACCTGCAGTTGGAAGCTGTCCCAGGGCATGGTGATGATCTTAAAAAGAGCCCTAGGAGCAAAACTTTGAGAACAACAGAACATCACACCTTGCAAGATTAATCATGGCCCCCCCCACCCCCACCTGTCTTACCGAAATGGAGGTGGATACTTCGACACCTGGGAAGACTCCGTTTCGCCTCCAGAAATCTGCATGTGGAGATAACAATACACACACGCTCACGTACACAAACATGTGTACTTTGAGGCCTGGTACGTCTCCGTTGCACCTCTTGAAACCGACCCGCATGTGGAGGCAGCAGCCACAACAGCAACACACACACACACACACACACACACACACATACACACACACACGATGGAGGAGGATACTTTGACACCTTGTCAATTCGTTTCCGTCTACTAAAGCAACCCATGGATCACAGCCAATGACACCCATTTCATAATATTACCGGTGTATGCCCCGGCTAGAATAGGTGTACCATATTCCTGTGTCGTAAGAAGCGACCAGTTGCGTCAGGAAGGGCATCCGGCGTAAAACTCTGCCAAATCAGTATGCGGATCATAACGATGATCCGCTGTGGCGACCCCTAACGGGAGCAGCCGAAAAGAAGAAGATATAAATATATATTATATTTTATTATATACAATATATATATATATATATATAGATAGATATATATTGTTGCGAATTCGCGCCCCCGGCGTGCGGACGGCCACGTGACTCGAATCGCGGCACGTCGCCCACCGGACGGACAATCTGTCGTGACCCTCTCGGACCAACGCCGGGAGCCAGTCACGGGTGGGCCTTTCGGCCTCACCACGATCGTGCCAATCGGCCACCCGGTGGATAGGTTGTTCGCCAAACTCGACCTACCTAAGTACCCATGCGGATGGTAAACCGGGCGATCGCATCTCGCCGCAGGTCGACTCCGGACACAAACCGCTTAAGCGGTCCGTTCCGTGCTATCGGATAACCGAGCGGTGTTATCGTCGGCCTCGACTGTTCCTGATTAATTATCGGGCGTATTAAGCCCACGACGAACCCGTGACGTGAAGAAAGATGGAGATTCAAACAAAGGAAAGGACGCAGCGAAACGGGAACAATTCAACAGCAAGCACTTTATTCACATGACACACGGAGAGCACACATATATCAAATGTAACAAAAGAAACGACAATGCAGATCTACAACCGACTACGCGAACACACGGCAACACTTAAACAGTTTTACTTCACAGATGGCGCCACACACACACGTTTACACCAAACCCCAAAAGAAAATGGAAGTGCGACTTCCCTGTTGGGCCGTCGAGCCCTCTCCGACGTCCGTCGACGTGGTCCCGCCTGGCCGCGACTCCGTGCCCCGGCGTGGTAGGCGAGTCCTCTCCTGCGTGCCTCGCGCCTGCTCGTGTTGGCCACTCGACGCCACGGACGAGTGTTCGCGCCTATCCCAGCGCGGATAGAGGGGGGGGGGGGAAACGTGGATGCCCGAAGTCGGGAGAGGGGAATGGCGGACGCTCCTTCCCGCCAGCGGGGTCTTGCAACTGCCCCCACAAAATACCAGGCCAGCGGCCTCCAGGACGAGCGAGCCGGAAGACGGGCAGCGAGCCAGAGCAACCACGAAGTGGGAGCATCCACAAAACAAGAGCATCGACCAACCAGAGCATCGACAAAACTGCTTCCTCCCGTCTCCGACTCTTATACCCGGAGCCCGCCCTCCACCCCGCCCCCGTTTTCGGCTCCACCCTCCTTGGAGAGGGTTCTCGAAGAGGGCGTTTCCTCACCCCGACCGCCTCACGCTGGTCATCCACCAATCGGCGGCGGCTGCCTTCCCCCTTCCTTCACACCAAGCGTGGGGAAAAATGGCGGAAAAACAGGCGGGAAAACAGCGCGTCCTCGCAGCTCCTTCCTTGGCGCCCTTGTTTGCCGTTCGGTTGAAATCAAAGATAGGGAAAGAAAAACGACTAACTCAAAGTGTCGCAGCCCGAATGGATCACATTAATTCCCTCTAAACAACGGGTTTGGGGCTAACTATACATGTACTTAAAAGACACTCACCTACGGGACCTGAATGGTGGTTTTGCGAATTTCCACAGCCGTAACAATATATATATATATATATATATATATAATGAAAAAGAGGTTGAAGCCATCTGTCTGTTCTTCCGTAAAGCCGTCCTTGTCCCATCCGTGAAGCAGTATGACTATCGGTTAATTAATTACGTCCTGTTTGAACGTCGTGGGTTTCCAAGGATCCAAAAGACCAACAGGACCCAAAGTACCCCAAAATACATAAAGGACCCAAAAGACCCAGAGTACCAAAAAGATACCGAGCACCCAGATGACCAAAAACACTCCAAAGACCCAAAAGTCCTCAATGACCCTGAGGACCCAAAATATACTGACGACCCAGATGACTCAAAACACCAAGAGGAATCAAAATATCCCATAAACCCAAAAGGTCCAGAGGACCCAAATGACCCAAATGACCCAAATGACCATAAAGACCCAGCTGACCAAAAATATCCAGATGACCCAAAAGATCCAGAGGACCCAAAAGATCCAAAGACTTAAAATACCCAGAAGAGCCAAAACACCCTGAGGACTCAAAATATCCAAAGGACCCTGACGATCATGAAGACCCAAAAGACTCAAAAGACCAAGAGGACCCTGAAGACCCAAAAGTTCCCCAGGACCCTGAAGACTTAGAAGACCTCTAAAGACCGATCCCGAGGACCCAAAATACTCTGTGGACCTAAAAGTCGCAAGGACCCAAATGACCCTGAAAACCCAAAAGACCCTGAAAACCCAAAAGTTCCCGAAGACTCAAATTACCCGAAAGACCCTGAGGACCCAAAAGATCCAGATGACCAAAGGTCCCTGAAGACCTAAAATACCCCGAAGACCCTGAAGACCTCAAAGGCCCAGAAGATCCAAAAAACCCCGTAGTCCCAGATGACCCAAAAGTCCACGAGGACCCAAAGGACCCAGAGGCCCCAAAAGTCCCCAAGTACCCATAAGTCCCTGATGACCCACAAGACCCCAAGACCATAAGACTATGTATACCCATTAAGATTGCTATAAATGGATGTTGTGAGTGGCATTTTTTTTATTTTCTTGTGGAGTTCCCCTGGAGCGTTCTGATGGGGAATGTTATACACCAAAATGATCATCATGACCTCCTGAGTTGATTAGGCTAATTAACTACAAATGTCAAAGTGTATAAAGCAGGTTTATATGTCCTTCCACCATGGCCTGGCATTCCAATTACAAAATAAATAACAAAAACAATGATAGCATTCTAACGAAGCATATATTATTTAATACTAATGATATTTTCAACCATAATAATAATCGTCGTATCATATGGCAATAGTAATAATGAAAATATAATCCCTTGCTGGCCCAAGCACATCTGGGCTTGTTGAAAGCAAGCTAGTGCTCAAGCAGTACAGCAGGTGGGTATGCAACAAGGCTGTGAAGTCCAATGAACATTTGATCCAATGGACCATCGGGCTCATGAGTAATAATAAATGTCAGTGTGCATCAGTCAGTCTGTCAGTCAGTGTGTCTCCTCCATAACTCCAAAACTATGAAACTATGTGGCCCCAAGCTTTGCCTGCATACTAAGGAAACACCAAGGTAGTGCATGAATTAAAATTTGGTGTTTGCGTTAATTTAAATACCCCCTTTTGAAGATAATTAACGGCATTATTTAATTTGCATCCTTGGTCAGCCCCTGAATCAACCCGCTGCCAGCTTACTGTGGTCTTACTTCGCCATTTTGTTTGTTATGCTTAATAATGCCTTGAGTTGGAAGCGAGGACCACAATAAGTTGTCTTCAGAGATAACGTTCATCAAATTTTTATTCACTTTCCTCATCATATCATCGAATGCCTGATCATTAACCAACAAATTGCTGGATCATCAGGACGGCAGCCCAGATACATTTGGTTAGATGAACTAGGTACCAATATCTGACTATGGAGTGTGTAGGGGCTACACTGAAATGAACGGAAATGGAGAGTCTGCCGGGTACCATGCGCTGCGTGTAGACCTGGGGGACCCCAAGGGGCCAAAAAATGGGTGCTACATAGTTGAGTGAGGTACAACTTAAATCCACCACATGGTGTGCTCACTGCCACGCCTATATCAAACAACACAAAGGCAGACATTTTTCCACTGCAAAAAAATTTTTCCACGCATTTATATTTCACAAGGTGTGATAGATCATTTAAACTTTGTTTCAGCTGGTACTTACAATATCTAGGCTATATGCTTACAAATATATATATATATATATATATATATATATATATATATATATAATATATATATATATAGATGTTATTGTTCGTCTTTCGGCTGCTCCCATTAGGGTCGCCACAGCGGATCATCCGTTATGATCCACATACTGATTTGGCATAGGTTTTACGCAGATGCTCTTCTGACGCAACCCTGGTCGTCTCTTACGACACAGGGATAGAGATTGGGTTTCGCCATGATTCGGGCTGCCCTACACCCTCTCATACGCGCCAGCGCAGGTCCTCGCCAAGCGATCCTCCAACCCAAGCATCGAGCGCCGGATTACAGGCGCACGCCACTACGCCGGTTTAAAAAAATATATATCTTATATTATACTGAAGGACATCATTGTGTCTCCTAGCAGTCGCGTCAGTTTTCCTCGGTACTGTACCTGGACTGAAAGAGACTTCGTACTTGTAAGAGTGCATGCACATAGTGGCAATAGTCCAACTTCACTCATGAAGCAGAATAAACACTTTCGGTTTACATGGCGACCTGTGACGTCACCGCTGAGAGGAGTCAGAGATCATGACATCATCGGTCATTCGCTGACGTCATTACGTCTGTTGTCGACAGACCCATTACGCGGAGAGGTGTAATTCCACGCCTCGGAAATAGCGTCTGCAATGTAAAACCTCTTCTGCATGCTGACTACCTCAGAATGTGAATTGACACAAAAAATGTAACAAGAAACATTGTATCTCTATATATTAATACTGAAGAACATTTTGTGCTCCTCCTAGCAGCGGTCACGTTTTTCTCGGTACTGTGTACCTGGACTGAAAGAAACTTCGTTACTGGAGCAGTGCATCGCACATAGTGGCAATAGTCAACTTTCAACTCTGAAAGCAGAATAAACATTTTTCGTTGAGACGGGGGAGAGGAGTGAAGAGGCGGGGCGGGGGATGAAGAGACGGGGGGCAGGGAGGTGAAGAGGCGGGGGCAAGGTACAAATTTTTGGGTGGGGTAAGCAAATTGAAGGGGAGACGGGGGGAAATGGGGCGGAGAGGTGAGTTGGGCGGAGGCTGGGGTGAATTAGGCGGGGTGAGTGTGAGGGGTGGACGGGGGCGGGGGCTCGGGGGCAAGTGGGCGGGGAATCAAGAGACGGGGCGGGGAGTGAGGAGGAGGGGCGGGGCTGGGGTAATTAAATTTTTGGCCGGGGGTAAGCAAATTGAAGGTGGGGTGGGAGGCGGGGGGGAATGGGGCAGGGGGGGATGAGTATGTGGGGGCAAGCACGCCTGTCCGTCATGTCCTCGAGTGTGGGTGAGCTGGTGAGGGTGGTTGAATGAACGGAATCCGTCTGTAACGGGTTTCGGCTAGTATATATTAATACTGAAGGACCAATTTTGTGCTCCTCCTTTTGGTGTTTCCGTTTTTTCTCGGTACTGTGACCTGGACTGAAAAAAACTTCGTACCTGTAAGAGTGCATCGCACATAGTGGCAATTGTCAACCTTCAACTCTGAAGATTTGAATAAATATAAATATATCAATATCATCACACGGAAACGATGTAGTTCCTGGAATCGTCCACCGGAGGGCACATTTTTCAACTCTGAACAGTAAAGTGTAAGGAGAATAAATATAAATATATCAATATCATCACATGGAAACGGTGCAGTTCCTGAAATCGTCCACCGGA
>CM068953.1:201009086-201031665 GCA_035128595.1 Eptatretus atami
TTTTTCAACAACCCTAAAGATGTGAATCTTAATGAAATAAAGGATGTTAATATATCAGGTGAAATGACATTTAATTTCGTAGTAGTTGAAGACTATTTTAAAATTACCTTTAATATAAAAAAATGTAGCAGTTGAATCTGTTAATTGAAAAAGTGTATAGATGTAGATGGCAATATTTTTTAAACTAATTAAATATGAGTCATTATTCAAGTGAAGATTTTGAAGATTATGAGAGTGATTATAGTATCTCTGTTGGAACAAAAGACAGTTATGATACAGAGAGTATTGTTCAAACAATAGTTCTGAATGTGTTCTTGTTGATGATTGGGAAAGCACCAATGAAAGTACCGAAGATGATACCGAAGATGAATTTTGTTTTAAGTAAAGTTTTGCTTTTGAAATATGAATAGTATAATAGATCTTGAGCCTCTTGGAATCCGTGATTCTCCTCATGAAAAATTTGGGAATCATCCTGCATGTGAGAGAGTGGGATGAAACAGAGTCAGAAGCCCATAAACAATGTATAGTCTGTGATAATATTCTTATTAATGAAAATAAAAATTATAAAAAGGAACATAACTGTCTTAAAATTACATTAAAAATGAAATACTTTACAAGATTAACATGATAAATGAATTTTAAGTATGAGGGTGATAATACACCGTTTCTTACAAGAGAAGACACTGAACAAATGAGGTAATGTTTCATGGATTGATGATGTATTTTATTAACGATTGTCATTTTCAGGGAAATATCAACACAATATATTGTTTAAATAATAGAATGGATTATCTTGAAATTAAACCTGAACTCAGGATAAAACAGAGAGTTTCTAAAAAAAAGCCAATACAAATTAAATAATATATTTAAGTAAATATACAAATGAATGATTTTTTAACCATTTGGGAAAATACGATAAAATTTAACAACCATAAAAATCTTCCAAATTAATTGAGATGTCTCTTAGTTGGTTCAAGCAGATGTAGAAAAACCTGCCTGCTTTTGAAGATGCTTCTTACTCCCAACTTTTTAGATTTTAATAATTTCATAATTTCACAAAGTCAACTTTTCAACCAGCGTATCAACTACTCTCACAAGGTTTTAATGCAGGTCTTCAAAAATATGACATAATTGGTTCATTTAAACTTCAAAATGAACTAAATGATTATAACATTGAAGATATAGTTCAACTCTTTTGTAATACACAGAAATAAAAAATAAATCAAAACTGATAACTTATATTCTTTGTGATAATACGGATGATACACCTTCACCCCAAGATTTGGATAAATCAAAAAAGACGAGTCTTTCATCATTTGAAGTTTTTTAGAGGTGTATTATACCGTTGGAACTGCAGACATTTGTTGGGGAGTTTTTTTTTAAAGTGGTTTAGAAATTTTCTCTTGTTTTCTTTCAAATGCTTCTTTACCCATTAGTTTCTGTCTGCGTTTCTTCTTTATGTCTTCCTGTTGTTTTACAACTTTTGAAACCAACTCTTTATGTTCCTTAAATCTTCTTGCTCATTCTTTGCATCCATTTATTTATTGGAAAATATCATTTAATGAATTGCAAAGGTCAAGAGGGAAATTTTCCTTTTCTTCATCATTAAAGTAGATGTGTTCAAATAAATTCTTTTCTTTAAATATTTCATCAAATCCTCTATGAGAATTAATACAAGTTGTAATTTCTTCTTCACGAATACTTGTATCTCTGCTTTTCATATGCTTGCATTGAGTTTCTTCATCAACATCAAAACCGAATGATAAAATCTTAACTCCATTACCACTCAGATCTTTAATCATTTGTCTCATTCCTTTTGGATTAGTTTTGAATAACCCAAGACCACCAGATTTTACTTTATTTAACTCACTCTTACAATGTGAATATTTTGTTGCACCAAGAGAGACCTCCTCAAATATTTGTTCCTTTCGTTCCTCAATCGCATATGTTCCTCTAATGAAATGTAGTAATAATATTCACCTTCTACTTCTCCTGGTCGCATTACTCTTGTGGTTGTAGATACAATACGTAAAAAATAAAAAAAAATTCAAAAACAACATGCAATCTTTTCATTTTTACTATTCAAGAACCTACATTTATGAAGTTTTTTTTTCCAGAAGCAGATATATCCACAACATTGATAGTAACAAACTATCATTTATTTATGTGATTGTTGAGAAAATATAAATTATATCCCTAAGTTATCTATCCTGTTTCACAACAATGTATTCATATTTTCCAGCCTTGTGTTTCATATACTCCACAAATTCTTTGTTACGGCACAACGAAGAACAATTGTCTCTTCAAAAATTGTACATATCTATTGAATTTAACTTGAATAAAATAAAAGTATTAGCCTTATTGCATATCAAGCGAAGATGGAGTTGAAAGTGTGCTTATATCTTCTCATAAACTTTTCTGGATTAGCAAGTCGTCAAGTTTATAAATGAAATCATTAATCATATCCTTTTAAGAGATATCTAAATATCTTTCAATCTCAACAAAGACTTGATAAACATTTGGAGTATTGTTCTAATCATAAAGCAGCAGTTGTTGAGATGCCAGGGCCAGGAGAGAAAGTTGTATTTCATGAAACAAATAAATGTATAACACACCCATTTGTAATACATGCTGATTTTGAGAGCATCTTGGAAAAGAATGATGATATTAAAAAATATCAAAAATATATCCCTTGTGGGGTTTTTTTTATTACATTACATCATCTGTAAGAAGTAAATATGATAAGTTGGAGTTGTATAGAGGACCTGATGTTGCTGATGAATTTGTTAAAAGGATTGAGGATGATTGTATTAAGCTAACTAAAATTATGCCAAGAACAAATAAACCCCTTAATTTATTTCCAAATGAAGAAAAAGAATTTGAAGAAGCAAGGATTTGTCATATATGCTCAGAGGCTTTGGTAAATACTGAAAAATGGGTGAGAGATCATTGCCATATCACAGGGAAATATAGAGGAGCAGCTCATAATAATTGTTATCTTAATTACAGAATCCCAACATTCATACCTGTATTTCTTCATAATCATTGCCATTATGATATGCAGCTCTTTATAAAAGAACTAAGTAAGACGACTGGAAAGATATTAGCAATTCCAAACATCGATCAAAATTACATCTCATTCACAAAAGAGATATATACTCGTGAAATGTGTGTAAATACAAATATTAGATTTCGTGACTCATAAATTTATGACAAGCCCTCTAAGTTCTTTGGTTTCAAACACCACCTCTTTTCCTGTACTTTTGAATCAATTTAGTGCTGAAGTCCACTTGGGGAAAGACATTCCTATTCTTACTAAAAAGGGCATTTACCCATATGATTATGTGGATTCCTTTGAAAGATTTCAAGAAACAAGACTTCCTCCTCAAAATGTTTTTATAACAAGTTAGGAAGAAGATATATTATGGGTGAAGAATATGAAAGAACAAAACAAGTTTGGAAAGAGTTGGAGATAAAGAATATCATGACCTTTATTTAATAACTGATGTTTTATTACTCACTGATGTGTTTGAGAAATTTAGAGAAGTTTGTTATAATGAAGATTCCTATGAACTTGATCCTGTCCATTATTATACATCACCTGGACTAGCCTGGAGCGCTATGTTAAAAATGACTAAACAATCCCTTGATCTTCCAAGTGATGTAGATATGCTCTTGATGATTGAGAAGGTTAAAAGAGGAGGATTTTCACAAGTTTTTCAAAAGTTTGTTCAAAGAGATACGTGAAGGCAAATAATAAATATCTTCCAGACTTCTCACCTGATAAGCCCACATCTTACTTCATGTACGTTGATGCTAATAACTTGTATGGCTGGGCAATGTCTGAATCTCAACCCTATGGTAATTTT
Source organism: Eptatretus atami (assembly GCA_035128595.1). Lineage (NCBI taxonomy): Eukaryota > Metazoa > Chordata > Myxini > Myxiniformes > Myxinidae > Eptatretus > Eptatretus atami. Next base: position 201,012,956 of record CM068953.1, read on the forward strand.
AAATAGGTGAACAAATACGAGTTCAAATCTACCTTCGATAATATAATCTCCACAAGTCAGGAAGATTTAGATAACGGGATTATGGGTATTATTTTGATGTAGACTTAAACTATACTAGAAAACTTCATAAAACAAACATAAAGAACTTCCTTATGGAGGTGAAAAAGAGATCCCCAATCAAGAGATATTCGGAGGTTATCAACAACATTTTGTTAGTTCTTCAAATGAGTTTAAATATATATATATATTCCTACAACTAACTCACCAACAACATTGTTTGATAAAAAGAAGTATGTTTTACATCAAATAAATCTAAAGCAATTTATAGAAGCAGCCCGAGAAGTTAAAAAGGTACATCGGGTACTAAAGTTTTGTCAAAGTCATTGGTTCGGTCAATGTATTGATTATAATTTGAGGATGAGAACAAAGGCTAATAATGCTTTTGAGAAGGACTTTTATTAGTTGATGAGTAATTATGTATTTGGTAAAACAAAGGAAAATATAAGGAATTCACACAATGTAAGACTTGCTACAACTTGGGAGCAGGCGGAGAAGTTGATAAATAAACAAAGCTTTAAAAGAGTATAAATATTTACAGATAATGTTTGTGCTGTTCATTTGAATAAAGAGAGTATAAAAATGGATAAACCGATTTATGTGGGAACATCTGTTTTAGATATTTCAAAGTATTAAATGTATTATTACTTTTATAATAATCTAAAGAAAAGATGTGGTGAGAATATTTTATTGCTATATTTGGATATGGATATCTTCATACTTGAGATAACTACAGATGATGTTTATAAGGATGTAAAAGATGATTATATTTATGATACAAGTCATTATGATCCTAATAACCCGCTACTTTAAAATAAGAATAAAATGTTGTAGGAAAATTTAACGATGAATTACGTGAAAAGATACAAAGTGAATTTGTCGGTGTTAGATCAAAGGCTTAACGTCGGTGTTAGATCAAAGGCTTATAAATACTAAACGAGAGGATTAAATTAATTCAAATGTGAAAAGAAACTTCAAGGTCTAAAGAAGAGTGTATTAAAAGAGACCATGAACTTTCAACATTACCTTGAATGTATATGGAAGAGAAAGGATGTTTATCGAGAAATGAATCTTATTCGAAATTATAGACACAAAATATTCTTTGAGACTGTTTGTAAGAAAGCTCAAACAGCATTTGATGATAAAAGATATATCATGAGCGATTCAATAAATCATTACCTTATGGGTTTAACGTAAAAGTATTAATAAAAAATGGGATTGGGGGTTTTACCGGGCTACCGGTGCATTGTTTTTAATTGCTGAATAAATTAAGTTATTCCTGAAAATAAAACATACTCTTATTATGACTGCTCAATTTGATTGAAGAAATGATCATATGAAAGGGGGCAAAGCCCAGCCCCCGGCAGGGAAGAGTAGTGTCAAAGAGGAGCGCTATGACAAAGTAATGTGTACCAGTTTGAAAAGGAGAAATATGAGTGAGCGTTAGCGAGTGAGTATTGCGACTTTGAGAAATGGTCGAGATTACCCTGGCAAAGCCTCCTTTTCGACACTACACACACATGTATATATATGTATATATATATGTATATATATATATATATATATATATATATATAATGACCCACTTACCTCTTTCACCTGTGAATGGAGGGAATAGCCAATCAGCTCTCACCTCATCAACTAAATCCAGGTGGCTTGGATTATATAAATAATTGACACCATCGCACATCCCCTCTTGCTGAATAAGCTGCATAGAGCAACCCAAGAAGACCTATGCAAGGTAAGCGCTTTGCTGTTTCGAACCCTTCCCAGAGTTTCTCCCCAACTATAAAGACGTTTATTCACAGTACACACATGAAAATCCCAATGCTGCAGACCCCCTCAGCTAGCACACCGGTTACTGGATCTTGGAGCCGGCTGGGACTTTTGGAATTAAAATTTGTTTCAATAATGGGAATAAAAAGTTTGTGGGGTTGACATTTTTTAGTTCTTTGACAAGGTTGTGACTCAATTATCGACATTTTAGCATTTTTCACCAAAACTCGAATGTGGCTTGTTGGATTGTTTTTTTTGTTTGTTTCTTTGCCATCACTCAATTTTGCCATTGCAGGATCCTAAATAATAGTGGACCTGCACTAAAGTTGTGCACCTGATATTTGATTTGTGTGATTGACCTACTGTTTTTGGATTGTGACATCCAATTAACAAAAGACACATTTTTGATCATAAATGGAATAATTTTCCTTCGATTTTCATGTTGTTGAGTTTTATGGATAGAATGTAGAAGAGGCCACATTTTCTTTATTTACATACTATCCTTAAATGTTGAAGGTCAAGGTCATATGGTGGTCCGAAAAAAAATATGGCCATGGTTGTATCACAGGCCAAGGGTAATTTGTGGTGATGGTCATGGGAGGTGGGGTCGGGGGCTTACACTTGGCGATCATTTTGTGAGTTTTTCAGTGATTCTTCACATATTTATAGTTTGGGACAAAAACGATATATAACACGATATCTCAAAGAGTTACAGACGGATTCGGACGAAACTTGGTGGACATGTTTAGTGTGTGGTAAATACGAATTGATTCGATTTTGGTGAAGGTCCAGATGCAGATAAGATCTTTTTCATATTTTGAAGTAATTCTTCACCATTGAAAGATGTGGCCAAAAATCATATATAGCATGAAATTTCAAAAAGTTGTGAAAAGGTTATGACAACTGGTTGGATGATTTTGGGGTAGGTGACAAGAGCAATCTGATTAGATTTTGGTTCAGATCTGGATACAGATCCGGCTGGTCAGTGGGATACAAAATGTAAACTGTTCAGGCTGGTGAAGAAATGTGCTCCATCGAGTGCCCTTCTAGTTGGCGAAGATATTTATAACATACAATTGTGCATCCATGTGTGTGCAAGTATTAAAAGTTCTTGAAGAATGAATGCAAATTGGAATTGTTGGGAAAACTTTATGAGAGCACAGAATGAATTACAAATCCATATATTTATTTCTTCATCTTTAAAGCAATTAAGTAACATTTTGGGAAAAAGATACATCCCAGAAAACCATAAAAAATGGCCATAATAGCAAACATCTCGGTGGCAACAGAAAGCTTCCCTTGCGTACTTGAATAGGCGGGAATAAAAGCAATCGACACCACAAAGAAGAAGAGCAGGCTGAAGATTATGAACTTTGGTTCACTGGAATCTGGAGCCAGTTTACTGCCTTTCAGAGCCATCACTAAGCAGGAGATCGCCAGAATTCCAAGGTAACACAATGCACAGGAAACCCAGATTGGTGATGCCCCGGCACACTCTAATACTATAGTTCCCAAATGGGATTCCAGGTTTTTGTGCATTTGCAGTTTCCCCAGAACTGCCCAGGCCACGCAAAAGCCTGTCTGTGGTGATGAACAAAGTACCATGATGACCTTTGGCTGAGAACATTGGACTGCCAGATCCCGGGTCTGTGGCACTGAAATGAAAAAAATAAACAAATATTGGGTTTTGCTCTTAAAAAAATTGACGCTCTGTCCAGCTTCTACAAATATTAATTCTCAAATAGTTAAGTGCACAAACGGTGATTTACCAATTCCAATATATGTACATACACACAATAGAGGCTGTTGATATACCATTGAAGAAAATTTGAACAAAAAGACATTCAAGACTGCAGTGACCAATCCTAGATGGAGTCCCTGGCTGTCTGTGCAGGCATGCAGCATTCGTCCTCACACATTGCAATAATGATCAATCTATTGTGACTCAGCATAACAATCACTCAGTGACGATCATTCAGCATAACTCATCTCCATTATATTCCCTGAAGTATTCGAACAGCACGCAAAAAGTCGAAACAAATATCTACCTTTCTCAACATGCACTTTTTTTAATACAAAGTCAAGCTCATGAAAGAGCGAGAAAACAGAACAGAGCAGGATGCAACATAACAATGTGGTTTTGGGGAAAATAACAGCAGAAAAAGATGGGGGAAATACCAACAATAGGGCCAAGTGACAAAACAGATGGAGACGGACAAACAAGGGATGCGGGTAAGAATGCATCCATCCATCGGGACCATACTCTGTGCAGAGCGATGGTGCTGCCTCAGCAGTCTCCTTGGCTATTGGGCACAATACTGGATGGGTCGCCACTCAGACACAGGAAACCGGCATGCTGGCACTCATTTTGCTGACCTCGAAAGGATGACAGGCAGAGTCAACCCCACCTGGTATTAACTCAACAGCCGAGTGAGATTTGAATTCAGGATCCGGGGATCCTAAGCCCATCACCCTTACCATTAAGCCAACACCAGTCATGGGTAAGAATGAAGGGTAGGGGAAGAGGCAGGGGCTGGACAAGATGGATACAGAAGCAAACTCCAAGGAAGGGAAAACTAGAAATCTTGGGGAGGGGGAAACTTGCATATTTTCCCACACTTTAGAGCATCATCTAAGCTTGGTGTTGGCTTAATGATTAAGATGGCTGGCTTAAGATTTTTGCATCTTGAGTTTGAGCCCTTGTTGTGTTTGTGAAATAACACCAGGTGGGTTGACTCAGCCTGTCATCTGAGGTTGACAAAATAAGCACCAACTTACTGAAAGCAGTGGCACTGCATCAGTGGCGCAGCTGCACTTCCATAAAAGTGATACAACCAGAAGCCACAGGCTGCATACGAAACAACAGCAGCAGAGCATCATGTGATTATTTTTTTTAATTTTGTCTGACAGTGACATTCTCTGACAAAGCTGGACTTCCGTCTTTAATGCATTACGATGTTGAGGGCCCTTTTATCTTCGAGTAACTTGGAAAATTGCTGAATCTGTTCAGAATTGGTTGAAGGAATAATGCTTAAAATCACCAATTGTCCACCCAAGCCTCAACTAAAATGAATCACTCTTGAACACGAAATATCAACTTCCTTCCTCTTCTTGATGTGTTTCCACTTGTGTGCAACTAGTTCTCCCCATCTGTCCTTCTCCTGCTCCCCTTTGATATCACTTTATTTCTCTCCTCCACTCTGTTGTTGGTGTCCCCCCTTTCCATTTTGTTCTATTGCATTATGATCTAGCTCTTCCATGAGCCTCGACCTTGTGTGCAACAAAAATTTATGTCTGAAGGTTATTGCCAAAAGTACATTCCACTATTTTCTTCAATCACTGATTTGTTTGTTACCTCCACCACAGAAGGTGAAGCAGGTCATGTTTTCACCCATTTCTGTTTATTTGTTTGTTTGTGTGCAGGATATCTCAGAAAGTGGCAGAAGGATCCAGATGAAATTTTGTGGACAGGAGTAGGGTGAATATACTGATTCTGGCTCACTTTCCCCCCATGTTAATGAATGGGGGATTCTCAGCGATTCATATTTATTTCCCTAAAAATAAACCCCCTTTTTATCCCAACCTGTTGAATTCTCTGCTGTTGAAATATTCAAAAACATGTAAGTGAATGGAGATTTTAAGAGCCTCCCCTTTTAGCCTCGGAGCACTTTTTTTCAAATATCCAATGCATATTGTTTAGCTCACTCATTGAACCTATAAAGATTTGTTCATTCTCAAATTCCTTCAATAGTTTAATTTCTTTGCACAATAATCCCCATCTAAAATATTTAAAAATAAAACATTTGAATCTTTATATTTTTCAAGATACCCTTTTGTGTCATTATGAAATGATATACTTCTCTCATTGATCTCATCTGACCTCCCCCTGAGTTGCATATCATTTTGAGATTGTAGTAAATTATTTTTCCATTGTTCAATGATAACCATCAAAGTTTTCAGTCCATTCAAGATTATTAATTTTTTCTTTACATCCTCTAACTTACTAGTTTTTAAATTGATTCGCTTATTTGTTTTATTTCCTTTGTTTTAGTTATTTTTCAATAAGACTTATTTGAATTTTGAAATTCATTATGTTTTCATTTATATACCAAGACTGAGATTTTCTCCACTCTTTAGTTTGATTAATACTTGGTTTGACATTTATATTGTGAAAAAGGCGGGGTAGCCTTAAAACCCTAACCATATTCTATTTAGTTAAAAACTTGTATCCATATGGAACACAATCTATTCTATATACTCTATGATAAATATTCACTCTATCATACAATATCCATATGGAACACAATCTATTCCATTATCTAAAATAAATCTCATCATCAAAGGCTCCTCATGCCTTTTCATTTACTTCTTCCTATATATCTTATGTTTATAACTTCTTATTGTGTTCATTTTCCTATATTCTCTTTTCTTATTCATCAAACAATTATAATAATTTCTAAAAGTTATTGATTTCTTTATTACATATTTCTTTATTCCCTTTACCTTTTATCAATCTGATCACCATACTTATAAGCATATGCCTTTGCTCTCAATCCAATAAACTCACTCATTACTTTTCCACCCAACTCATCCTTAAACTTACCAATAACCTTTTCATTCTTTTTTGAAATAACTCACTCTTCTTACTAAAATTACTTGGTCAAATACTCCAATATTTTCTTCATATCTTTATAAAAAATCATCAGTTTTTATATCTAGAATAAAACTATCAGTGTCCATATAAACAATGAAACAATTTCACCATACTCTTTCTTTCAGCCATTATACAAATAATCATACATCAATATCTTTGATAATCAAGAACTGCTGTTCCAATATAAATTGGTTTATCCATTGCAACACTTTCCTTTTCCATATGAATTGCAGAAAAGTTCTCTGAAAAAAACCTCTTCTCTCTCAAAACTTGTGTATTTATCAATCTCGAAGCTTCTTTCCAAGTTGTTGCAAATCTAATGTTTTGCCTGTTTGTAACATTCTCCATTGTCTTTCCAAAGACAGCATTTTTCATCAATTTATAGAATCCCCTTCAAATTTTAGTTTTGTGTTTGTTCTCATATCTGTATTGAATTTAATATACTTTTTCATCCAAGGACTTTGTTTAAATTTTAAAATCTATGAATTTTAGCTACTCTCAATCCTTCTTCCAAAAACTTTTTCAAGCTTCTCTGATGCAAAACATATCCTCTTTATCATAGAATGTTGTTAAGAACTTTTCTGTTGATTTACCTTTAATATTAAAACTTTTTATGATATCACTTAACCATTCTTTCTTTGGGGTTTCTTTCTCACATGCAAAAGGAAGTCTTTATGCTTATTATGAGATCACTCGGGTACCTCAAATCAACTTCAAAATAATAACCTTCTTCTTCCTCATTCAATTCCTCTTGAAAGAAATAACATATTCATCAAAGCCTTTTCATAATCCTTTTCTTCACCCACACTAATTTACCATAAGGCAGAGATTGAGACATTGCCAATCCATACAAATTATTAGCATCAAAATACATCAAATAATTCTATTTTTTCACTATCATAATTTGGAAATATTTATTATTTGCTTTAGCATATCTTTTTGAACAATCTTGTGATATTCACCTCTCTTAGACTTCTCAATCATCAAAAGCATATCTACATCACTGATTACATCTATATCTTGTTTTTTATTTTCAACATTGCACTCCAAGCTAAACCAGGAGCTGTGAAATAGTGGGCAGGATCTAATCCATAACAATTTTTATTATGGCAAGTGATCTAAAGCTTCAAACACATCAGCTAACAATAAAACATCTGTTTTTAGATTCAAATCATGATATTCTCAAGGTTCTTTATCTTAAATATTTTCCAAATTTCTTGTGCTGTTTATATTCCTTATCACTTATCTCTTTCTTCATAAAGGTTATTATAGAAACTTTCTTTTGAAGGAAGTTGTGTTTCTTTAAATCTCATAAATGAATCCATATAATCATAAGGATAAATTCCCTTACTTGTAAGAATTTTCTCTTTACTTTGAATTTCATTCCTTGTTTGAATTTCCTCTCTAGTTAGAATTCTCTTTAATCAGAATTTCATCTTTAATCAGAATCTCCTCTTTAGTTAGAATTTCATTCTTGTTCGAATTTTCTTTATAATTAGAATTTCATCTCCTGTTAAATTTCTTCATTAATTTCCTCATTAATTAGAATTTCCTCTTTACTTTGAATTCTCTCTTTAATCTGAATTCCTCTTAGTTAGAATTTCCTATTTTGGAAAGAATGAATTAAGATTTGGAAAAGAGCCCGTGGAGTTAGATTTGATGCTCAGGAGGCTAGTGATGTTCCCATAAACTTGTAAGATTCGAGAAACCTAATACGAGTTAAAGGTTTTGTGAATATCATTTTTGTAAATGAAATATACTTTTGACTTGTGTTTGTTATGGCAGAAATTTCCCTGGTGTTTTTGAAAGTTCATTTATAAATAGATTTGTATCATAGTTGGCGCTGTTGTGAAGAAAGACTGGAATAAAAGAAGGAAATTTATAATTAAGATTACAACAGGAATGAGCGGGACTCTATATTTACCAGTAAGATGACAATGATCCCTAACTTTGACCCTCCCTCATTTCCTCCTCACAAATATGGCAGATATTGTTCTTTATAAATTATAATTTTTCTTCTTCGGTTAATTTCATCGGTTCATTTGTTTCTTTCATTAATTAGTTGTCTTATACAATCCTTTTCTAATCGTTTTACAAACTCTTGTGAAGCTTTTTTTCCACATAATGTTCAAGTTTATTATACTTTTCTCCAACAGATGATTTGATATAATAACAGAAACCACAAGGAATATGTTTTTATATTTATTGTATATGATTCATTTGGATTAGGAGAAGCAGTATTTATCTTTTTTAGGATACATTCAAAATCAGCGTATATCACAAATGGGTGCATGATAGATTTATTATAATCTTCAAAAGAAATCTTTTCACCAGGTTTAGGCATGTAATTACAGCTGATTTATGATACTACAATATTTTGAATGTTGTTCTAATCGTTCTTTTGTATGAAATGAATTAAGACATCGCTTACAAGGATATATTTTGTTTGCTGTTCTGAATACCTGAGAGAGATTAATCTTGATAAACTATTGATGTATGTATAATGTGAATTCTTTCCAACACTAAAATATAAAAGATCAATGTGTGTTTCTTCATTTTTATAGTTGTTTGAAATTTTTAATATCTGAACTTTGTTTGTATCCGTTAATCCTATACATTAATAGAAAGATTATACTTTTTCTCAAATTTAGGAATATCTGTTAGTGGCATGGGAATTTAAAATCTTTAATGTCCAAGGTATTCTCATATTTCATATATTGTTTTACTCTTCTGAATTACAATTTGGTGGATGTAAGTTAGCAAGAAAGACCAGAGAAACATTATTATCATTGTTCTTAATATTAACAACTGCCCTCTTTAGTTTTATTTCTTTTGGTAATTCAACATAAGAAGAAGCTTTAAGAGGGTTTGATTTTAGAATGTGTATATCTAAAAAGATGATTTTTAAAATATTAAATCCACTTCCTACCACTGTATTATCAACATCCTCCTCTTATCTTGATAGTTCTTCCTAAACCCCACTATTCAAAAATCTTGAAATGATGTTATAAAATGAAGATCTGTTCTCATATAAGGAGTTTGTTCTTCATCTTGTCTTTTCATATTCATTTTCACTCCATATAAAACTTTAAAGTTTTTTCATTTTAATGTCTTTTTAAAATTTTTACAAATCAGTTTCACTATTTCAATTGTTCAGTATTGATGATGGACCGGGTTCTCCAATTGAAAACCATTATTTATAATGATTCTTAAAAGCTCTCAGTGTTTCAATATAGTCTCCCTTTACTTTAAACTCATTCTTCTTGTGTTTTTGTGATTGAAGGTGCTTCTTATAACTACTCTTCAAAACATCCTTTGAGCATATATCACAATGTTTTGTTTTCAACTCAAGAGGAGATATTTGATAAAATAGATTAAATGTGTGTTTGTTGGTTTGAAAGTTTTTTTATAATATTTATGTTCGTGATTACAAACATCGCAGTTCGTTGTATTCACCATATTTATGGAATAAAACATTGCATAAACTAAAATTTTTTATGAAAATTTCGTTTAATTTATAGGTGAATCTGTCTTAAAGCCATTTTATCCTCCAACTTTTTTCACTTAATAAATACAATGTTTCAAGAACAAAAGACAAGTTTCAATCAATCTCTTCATTTGTTAAAGATACTGAGAAATATGTCAAGGATGTAAAATTGAACAAAGATAAATATATATTGATAACAATTATGGCGAATAATATGAGTTCTTCAATTTCCTTCAGTGGAAGGGCTTTTAGTATACCTGGAAGAACATCAATGAAAGTATTCCTACACAAAAGTTTCTCCTCTCCTTCTGGAATATATTCAAAACTAGAAAAAGCAATGAAACAAGCAAAAGTTTCAAAAAATAAAAACCTTATGGATGAAGCTTTAGAAAGAAAAGATAAGACCATCTGTAATATGCAAGGAGAAATTTGTATTTTTTTCAACAACCCTAATGATGTAATCCTGATGAAATAAAGAATGTTAATATATCAGGTGAAATGACATTTCGTTCAATAGTAGTTAAGGATCATTTTAAAATTACCTTTAATAAAAAATGTTGTAGTTGAATCTGGTAATGAAAAAAGTATATAGATATCGATGGTAATGTTGTTTCTACTAATTAAATATGAGTCAATATTCAACTGAAGATTTTGAACATTATGAGAGTGATTATGATTCGATAGTTATGAAAGTAGTTTTATAGATGATTCCGAAGATGAATTTCAGTTTCAGTAAAGTTTTGCTTAAAAATATGCCAGATTTTGAGCCTCTTGAATTCCTTGATTCTCCATATGACAAATTTGAGAATTGTCCTGTGTGTGAAAGACAGGGATTAAACACAGGTCAAAAGCCTATAAACAATGTATATTCTGTGATTATCTTCAAATTAATGATAATAAAAAATATAAAAGGAAAATAATTCTTTTAGATTTACACCAAAAATGAATTACTTTACAAGATTTATTAGAGAAATGAATGTAAAGTATGAGGGTGACAACACACCTTTCCTTACAAGGGAAGAAACCGAAGTATTAGAGAAATGTTCAAAGGATTGTTGTTATATATTATTCATGATTGTCATTTTCAGGGAAATATCAACACACATATTGTATAAATAAAATAATGGATTATCTTGAAATTAAACCCGAACTTAGGATAAAATATAGAGTTTCTAAAAATAAAATAATAAATTAAATAACCTGTTTTCCAATATATAAATGAAAGATTTTTACCCATTTGGGAAAATAAGATAAAATTTAACAATCATAAAAATCTTCCAAATTCATTAAGATGTCTCATAGTTGGTTCAAGCGGATGTGGAAAAACCTGCTTCTTTTAAAGATGCTCCTGACTCCCAACTTTTTAGATTATGATAATTTAATAATTTTCACAAAGTCGAGTTTTCAACCAGAGTATCAACTACTCTCACAAGTTTTAATGCTGGTCTTCAAAAAGAAGATATAATCGGTTTATTTAAACTTCAAAAAAACCTAAATGATTATAACATTGAAGATATAATACAACTATTTTGTGATACACAAGAGATGTAAAAAGAAATCAAAACCGATAACTTGTATTCTTAGTGATAATACGGATTATAGACCGTCTCCCAAGATTTGGATAAATCAAAAAGAACCTTGTTATCTTTGATGATTGTGTTAATGAGAGAAACCAAACGGCAATGGACAGCGACTACACAAGGGGAGACATTCTTCTTGTATTGTATTTATCTTAGTCAATCATACTTTCAACTTCCTCGTCGTTCCATCAGAAACAATGCTAATACTTTATTTTATTCAAGTTAAATTCAATGATATAAAAATTTTGGAGAGATAATTGTTCTACATTATGTAGTAAAAAGGAATTTGGGGATTACATGAAGCACACGACTGAAAATAAAATATATTGTTGTGAAACAAGATGATATATTTAATGATATTTTCCAATAAATAAATGGATGCGAAAGAAAGAGCAAGAAGATTAAGGAACATTACGAGTTGGTTTAAAAGTTGTAAAACAACAGGAAGACATAAAGAAGAAACGCAGACAGAAACTAACGGGTGAAGAAGCATTTGAAAGAAAACAGAGAAATTTTTTAAACCACTTTAAAAAACTTCCAAAAAAAAATTATAGATGTTTCCACAGTTCCCACAAGAGAATATACTCCTAAAAAACTTCAGATGATAAAAGATTTCAGTCAAATGACGGAGGAAGAATTAGAACATATAGGAGAATTAGAATATGATGATGAAGGAGTATTTCAACAAATGGAAGAAATTAATCACCCCCTGATTATATTGTGAATGCTCTTCAAAACAATGAATATTCAGTGGATTCAAAACCAAAGCAGGACTAATTCCAACAAAACAACCAGCAATATTCATCTTGTTCAAGAAAAGGTATTGATATTTAATGATGAATTAAGGACTTGAGTTCTGCTCAACCTCCTGTTAAACTTACTCCAAGATTAATGTTTCTTCTCACAAAAGATGGAAGACAAGCTTCAAATGTGAGGTATAAATCAAAGTATTTTGATAAACCATTGGATAAGAAAAATAATGATGATAGAGTATATATTGATCTGCTCTACTCTGTTAATTATAGGGTTAGTCTTCTGGTAAAAGTAGGAAGAATGAGAAGGAGAAACACATTATTTCAGGCTTTAAGTATTCCGGTTCAGGTGTTACTTTTCCAAATGACCCATCACAATTTCATAGACTGTTATTGCTGTTAGGTAGTAAGAAGGCTGGAAATAACAATTGTTTAATGAACATCAACCATTTTAGACAGTTATGAACATGAAATAATTAATAAATATCAAAATAAGACATTTTATCTCATATAAATAAGATGAGAAGCACAATCCTTAGTTTTAATTTCACAACAACGACCACACATCTTCATTCCCAAACCCACTAAAACTTGACCCAATAAAGAATATGAGGCATCTTTATTGTCCATGGAAACTTATAATACCTTATTTAATATAACTGAGAAAAATGACAAGTTTAGTTATAATCCGGGAAGTGGATACAAAACGATAACAGTCTCACCCGGAGCATATGAGATTTCTCAATATCTTCCGAAATTGTTCGTCTTATGAAAGAACAGGGTGATGAACCAAAAAATATTGTTATAGATATTCAAAAACATACGTCAAAATAACGATTAAACTACAAATAAGTACAAGGTTGATTTCACAATTGATAATTCATTTAGAGAGTTATTGGGTTTCTCCTCAAAAAAGATTGAACTAATGGGACGTTTTAAGTGATAGTCATTCAAATATCCTCAGGAATAAATTCGGTATTAATTCACTGTGATTTGATTGATGGTGCTTATAATGATGGAATAAGAACAAATACAATATTTTCATTCAGGCATACTCAACCCCAATTGGTTAGTAAATTCAATATGGAACCCAAAAATTTGGTTTATCTCCATGAGTCAGGAAAAACCATACACAGAGTAAATTTTAGGATAACCGACCAAGATAATCGTATGATTTCTTTTAATGGAGAAGTTATATCCATCAGATTTCACCTACGTGAAGTTTCTCAATAAATTAATACGATGGTTATTGTGAGGAAACACGTGTTGAGAAAATATAAAATAATTACAGGGGATGGATGTTCCTTTCCCCATACTACAAGGGTGAAGGTATGTATCTTGGTAGAGGATACTATAAACCTAAGAGACAAGGGGTGTCGGACATCAATTTAGAGGAGATGGATAATTGATACTCTAATGGGTATCGGTTCAACTATTCTTAAACAAAAGACCTAATTGGTTCAACTGCTCCTCCTGTGGGAAATGTAGCAGGTGCTGTAAAGAGCATAAAAGATGCCCAAAAGGAATCTCATAAATTACAAGCAATTAAAGAAATTAAGAAAGGCAAAACTTAGTTGTCTCCCCAAGAACACAGAAAATAATTAAATACTTGGGTCAGGGTTTCAAAAGTTTTAACATCTTTTTTCCTAAATAAATACAACTATGGAAGCAATTGATAGTATCTATGATTTGGATGATACATTGTCATCTCAAACTCCACCAAAAAAGAACATTACTTCAAGGTAAATGCAATAACTGGAACAGACGGGAATGCAAATGGTACAAAAGTTTGAAATAAATAATCAACAAACTTATTTGAATCTATCGAAAGTTTCTTGTTGTGTAAATTTGCATTCACTAAGGCTGGGATAAAACAAACGCTGCACTCATAAATGATTTCTTCTGAAAATGCTTGATAGTGTTCGTTTGTACATTGGAACACAAGAAGTTGAAGCGGTTGATTATGTCTCTGCTTATCTGAAATGATGAAATTTACACTATATTCATTCAGTGATAGAATGGGAAAGGGCGGCTGTCGAAGGTTTTATTCTGATATGTCAACGGGAACAAACACAGACCCTGGATATATCAAAGGAAAGGAATGTATAATGATGATACAAAAGGAGTAATAGTTTTACTGTGGCAGTTCCCTCTTAAAGGTATATTTGGATTTTGTGATCATGATAAAGTTCTGTATGGTCTTAAAATTAGATTTTCAACTACAAAGGAATGATAATGAAAATAGATTACTTTTGGTGTTGGTAATGCTTTTGCTGATGAGAATAAATTTGTAATTGATGAAATGAGTTGGTATATATAGTGAATATACTCCAAATCTAAAAAACAGGAGAGATGTTGAATAGAAGATTACTAAAAGAACACTCAGTGTATCATACTTAAAAGAAGATGTCAACACGTTAAACTAAACAAACCACTACACGTGGAATTTGTGTGTTCTGGAAGGAAAGCCACGATATCTGTGGATCATTTTTAAAAACCAGATGGTGATACTGCGACTGATAAGAATAATCCATTGAGTGATAATGCTAAGGTGAAACAACTATGTTTCTCGAGATGGAACATTTTATCCACGAGATAGATTGGAAATTAATTGGGAAAAAATGATTTTGCTGAAGCACAACAAATCTACCGAAGGTGTGTGAAAGTAATGGAAATACAGAACCTATTTTGGATATGACAGCATTTAAAAGTTTGTATACAAACTATGCGTTTGATCTGAGTGCTCAAAAGGAAACTATAAAGTCGAATCGAGTGGATACTTCCCTATACATTGAAAGAGCAGAGGGTGAAGAAGTTGATACATATTGTTTTCTTTTGGAAGAAACAGATTACAGAATTAATACAGATAATGGTGTTATGATTCGTCTGACATAATTTTTTGTTAAATAAATGAGTGGCAAAGTACCAACTGGGTATATGTTAATCAAATCAATCTTCATAAACTATCATCTTGTGTTCAAAATAAAACCTTGTACGATAACGTTAATACAATTCAGAAAAAAGGAGCAGTAAGAATTGATGTTTTGCTCACAAGAGAACAGGTTAAAATCTTGAACGATACTGGCTCACTTAAAATTAAAATGACAAAACCAATGTTGAAAAATATTCAATAAGAGAGAGGAGTGGAGATTTCTCCCATTTCTAATTCCTTTATTTGCTGGTTTAAGTGAGGTTGGAGCATTGACGGGTGGTATTTCAACAGCGGTGAAAGCTTCCAAGAAAGGAAGGCTCAACTCCGGGCTCAAAAAGAATTGGAAAGACGTAACAAAGAGTTGGAGAAACAAATTAGTGGAAGTGGGTGTAATTGTAGATTTTGCTGAAAAACTTGAAAGTCTGCCTGAAAAGCGAGATTGTTAGTTGGAGATATGCTTTATTCTATCGCACAAGCAGGTGTAAAATTAACGAAAAGCGGTAATGGATTATATCTTTCTTATAAATAAATGAGCATTGATGAGTGGTTTAAGAATTGGAAAGAATACAACATCCAATTTACAACTTGTCAAATATTGTAAGAAATTAAAAATTCATAATGTGGTATTTGTATGAGAGATGAATTAACAAACGTGCCTAAACATACAAAGAATATTATTATGAACTTAGAAGATAATAATTGGAAGGTTCTCATTGGGTTTGTATTTTTAATAGTCAAGACAAATATTATTTTGATAGTTTTGGTCTTCCACCACCTGTTGAAGTCATAAAATTCTTACAGAATGTGTTTATCAAACATTCAAGTCCAAGAATTAAATTCCAAGTTTGTGTCAATTATGTCTATATGTGTTATTTCAACTCAACAAAAATAAAATTTATTGACATTATTTTCAATCTAATATAAATGACTTATGTTGGTAAAGATGGTTCTATCTTTGGTGTATCCCAAGAACTGGATATTGATTATCAAATTATTACATAAAGGCACAGCTGAACGAGAGAAATATAGATAACAAAAAATATATATGAAAAATGCTTATAAATTAAAAAAATAATTATCCAAGCCGACTTATGCGAATGACTTGGTGAGATTATGCCGATTTATCACAATATATATCTTAAATAAAACGGCCGTGTATTCCAAGATACAGAAGTGTTGATTTTATCTCCAGGTCATGCAAAATTCACAGTTCAAATTAAAATAAATTTTTATAAAGAAGGGCGTATCGTTTGTATGAGAATAGAACAATGGGGTATGATATGATTGATTTAGGGTATAATTGGTCATTTAAAATTTACCTAGAAGACCTGGAACAAATAAATCAGTCTCATAAGGAAGAATATTTCCACTTGGTTCCGAGAATGAGTTTTTGTGGAAGCCGATTCGTAAACAACAAATAAATATTAATAAGGTAAAGTATAATTATGGTTTTGCCCTAGTTATATCATGAAAACAGAAAAAAACAGGATTATATAAAATAATAAGGAAATACACAATGATTAACTATGGGAGATGGGGAGGTGTTTCGTGTCATTATATTATTCTGTCATATATTTCTAATACATAATGACAGCAAGAAGGCTTCAAGAATTATCATTTCTGTGTCACCATACCTTCAAGAAACGGTATTCGGTATTTAAAATATGTTCTACAACATAAGAATGAGGTTTTCAATAAAAGATTGGCATATATGCTGATGTTGATAAACCAACAACTTTGGATTTAATTAGAATGTAAATAATGAAAAAATAAAAAAGTTAAGAAAAACGTAAGGCTCTTTTAGAAATTCAACAGAAATTTTATTGGTTTCCTGTGTAAAAAAATTATTTTGGATAGGAATAACAAGAAATCCCGATGAATATATGAATGATATTTTATGGGGTGTACGTGTTCAAGGATGTAAGGGACGAGGAAGGAGTTGAAGAGAGAGAAGAAGAAGAGAAGAGGAGGAAAAGGAGAAGAGAAAGGAGGACAGGGAGAAGAGTGAGAAGGAGGAGAGGGAGAAGAGAGAGAAGGAGGAAGAGAGAGAGAGAGAAGAGAAGAGAGGAGGAGGAGAGGGAGGAGAGGGGAGAAGAGCAATAATGAATAAATATGAAAATGGAACTGGTGAGATTAAAAAAAGATTGGGGGTATTACAGAAAATAATGAATCTCAACGCACCGAGGAGGAAAAACAAGAATTGACAAGTCTATTTGCAATATTTTCGACATGACTATTGACATCGTTTTCAATGGAAAGATATTGACGTTAATTAAAGTTTTTCATTTTTTCTTAAATAAATTGAGAGAGAGTAAAGAGTTTCTGAGATTCTTTATGTTTTAAAATAAGATTCAAATGTGCAGTTGGAAACTAAAATAGGTTTTTGCACTCTGTCAGAATTTTTCTCATAAATAAATGAGTTATTGTCTCAATGTAAAAAGAAATCTAATACCAAAAAATACTCATATTTTAAAAGTAAAAATAACAGTGTTTTACAAAAAGTTATTATGTCGGTGTATGGTTAAAAAAATCAATTTATCTCTAAACACAAACTCGGAGGAGATATACAAAAGTTTTTATCAGGAAGTAAATTTACAACTACTGGAATACCAGGGGAATTACATCTACCAGGGTATTCTTTCTATGGTCAAGGCACAAACTTGATAAAAGATTAGATGAGGCAGACAATCCTAAACCATGGAGTACACCCATCAATTGGGTTGATGAGTGTGCATGAGACCACGAATATGATTTATGGAATAGCCAACATTTGAAAGAAAAACATAAGCCGAGAGAGAAATGTTGTATTTAATTGTCTCTGATACAAAATCAACCTTGAGAGAAAAGTTGATAGGTTCTTCGTGAAAAAGATGATCAGTGCTAATTGAAACTTGGACTTGGAAATTCAAAAAACTTTATAGGCTCTAATGATGTCATTAAGACTGATAAATAATTAGCTGATGAATTACATAAACCAATATTCACAAAGTTTCAGAGAAGGAAGGTTTATTCCAAGGAGTTGATTATATCTGGTCCGCTGATTTGATGAACTCAATAATGATAAATGGTACAAGTATGCTTTAACCGTATTGATTTGAGGAGTAGATAGCGTGGGTTGTCCCTTTAAAAAACAAAACAGGTAAACTCTTATGTTAGCCTTTCAACAGATATTAATTAAAAGTAAGAAGAAAACCGAAAAAATTGTGGACTGATGAGGGTAGAGAGTTTTATAACTTAACATTTATGAATTTTTCTAAAAATAACAGATTACATTATACAGTACTTTAATGAAGGTAAAGCCATTGTTATTGAACGTTTTAATCGTACCTTAAAAGAGAGACTAGTATAAAAAATTCAACAACTCGGTTCACAACAATGGTCATCTTTATTCAGGATATTGTGGATAAGTATAATGACACGATTTCACACGTCAACAAATATTGAACCATCAGAAACATTTAATCTCTCTCTT
>CM068953.1:201040760-201063374 GCA_035128595.1 Eptatretus atami
TTATTTTTGCATTCGCCACAAAGCTTCAATTATTTTTGTTTCAGCCACAAAGTTTAAATTCTTTTTGTTTCAGCCACAAAGTTTAAATTATTTTTGTGTTAGCCACAAAGTTCATTGTATTTTTGTGTTAGCCACAAAGTTCAATGTATTTATGTGTTAGCCACAAAGTTCATTGTATTTTTGTGTTAGCCACAAAGTTTTGATTATTTTGGTGTTAACCACAAAATTTTGATTATTTTGATGTTATCCACAAAGTTCATTGTATTTTTGTGTTAGCCACAAAGTTTAGATTATGTTGGTGTCAGCCACAAAGGTTTAATTATTTTTGTGTGAGCCACAAAGTTTAAATTATTTTTGTTTGAGCCACAAAGTTTTAAGTGTTTTTGTTTGAGCCACAAAGTTTAAAATATTTTTGCCTTAGCCACAAAGTTTTGATTATTTTGGTTTGCCACAAAGTTTAGTTTATGTTGGTGTTAGCCACAAAGTTATATTTATTTTTGGTTAGCCACAAAGTTTAAATTATTTTAGTTTCAGCCACAATTTTTAAATTACTTTTGTTTCAGCCACAAAGTTAAAATTATTTTTGTTTTAGCCACAAAGTTTAAATTATTTTTGTTTTAGCCACAAAGTTTAAATTATTTTTGCATTCGCCACAAAGTTTCAATTATTTTTGTTTCAGCCACAAAGTTTAAATTATTTTTGTGTTATCCACAAAGTTCAGTGTATTTTTGTGTGATCCACAAAGTTCATTGTATTTTTGTGTTAGCCATAAAGTTCATTGTATTTTAGTGTTCGCCATAAAGTTCATTGTATTTTTGTGTTAGCCATAAAGTTAATTGTATTTTTGTGTTGAGATGGCCACTTTAACAAGAATATGGTCAGATGAACCAATTGGAGCACAAGAAGAACATCAGTCATCTTCTAGGAAATTGTTCAAATTCAAATCCAAAAGAGATTGCGTTTCATTAGCTGAGATCCGGTTCGGGAAGTTGACACATTGAGTCAGTCCCAATGAGTCGCAGATATCCTTTGCTGAGGTGCCGTGGCAGGTGAGAGAGGTACCCACACCCAGCCAACTGGAGTGGTTGCAATTGATGTCACCACATATGAGGTGATGAGATGAGCGAGATGAGTGGATAGAAGTTGGTCCATGTTTTCAGCAAGCGAGATGTAAATGGAGACATCACTGTTTGGTGGATGGTACCAACACATGCATAAACAAGAGGTGGGAGCAGAGGTGAAGCCATAGCCAGAGGTATTCCTGGGAGTGTGGAGGAGTGAGGGCAGTACATGGAGAGTGAGGAATATCGTTTTTGATAAAGAGAGCAACTCTGCTGCAACGATGAGGCTCTTGTCTATCATACTGGAGGAGGGAGTAACCAGGGAGAGAAACTAAGGAGTCAGAGACATCTTAAAGGAAGAAAGTTTCTGTTAAGCAGATTACGTCTGAATTGTCAGGGCAACCTGTATGGAGAGATCAGTCAGGTTAGAGTGAAGGCCCCAGATGTTTGAGGTCCATGCTGTTAAGGAAGAGGGAGGGGAAGAGGCTTTGGGTGCAGGGGAGAGGAGGGGGGGTAGTTTCAGTAAGGAGAGATGGAGTTAGGGAGAGTTGTTGACTGTGTGTAGGAGATTGCAGAAGGGCTAGGGGAGAGGGTCGGATGGGATGGAGAACAAGAGCTAGGTGGTGAAGGGATGATTAGTTGTGGAGATTAATAAGAGTGGGGGAAAAGGGAAGTGAGGGATTGGAGGAGATGGAGTAATGAAATGGAAGAGAGGGTGGGGAGGGGTCAGATTTGAGAAGGGGAGTGAGGGGTTTTGGAAGGGAGGGATAAGGGGAGAATTGAGGGAAAAGTGTGAGGGGAAGGATTGAGGGAGAAAGGAGGGGGTAGCTTTTGAGAAAGGTGATGGTGAAGAGAGAGAAGTTTGCTTTGAAGAGGGAGGAGGCAGTTGATTTGTGAGGGAGGAGTGAGAGGGATGCTTTGAGGGAGAGGAGCGATGATGAGAGCAGACACGGCCATGGGGTAGGAGGGAGAAGGGAGGTGTGAGGAGAGGGGAGATGAGACTGGGTGGAGGTATTGTGAGGATGGGAGTGAACAGGAAAGGAACAAAAATTGAGGGGTGGGAAAAGGGGAGGTGTGATGAGATTTTGAGCAGTGTGAAGAGGTGGGCATCTTTGAGAGGGAGGAGTGAGGGGGACATTTGGGGGAATGGTGAGAGGGGAGGAGTTAGGGGGGAGAATTGAGGGAGAAATGTATGGGGGAGCTTTTAAGAAAGGCGAAGGGAAGGTTGGGGGTGGTGTTAGGGGAAGGCATAGACTGGGTCGTGGTTTGGTAAAGATGGGAGTGAGCAGGGGGAGGAACAAGATTTGAGGGGGTGGGAAGAGTGGCAAGTGTGATGAGAGGAAAGAGAGTGTATTTGAGATATCGAGGAGTGTATTGAATGAGAGAGTGAGATACTTGTTTGGTTGGAACGGAGAACACAGATGATTGCAAAAACATGCAGTTTGGGAAACCAGAAGGGGAACTGTTCGTATGGTCGAGGACAGTGAAGAGATGCTAAGATAGGAGGTAGGATGGGGGCAATATGGGAGGAGTTAAGAGGGGGTATAACAGGAAAGGAGTTAGGAGGAGGTAGATTTAAGGAGGCGGAATGAATTTGCACTGAAGTTGGAAAAAAAAGAAAAAAGAACGATTAATCGTGGAAGACAAACAAGCATTGCAAAATCGGATTTTTAATATCTGTGTGTCAGAGATATGTTTCAATACATTGGGGGATGGATGGAGTACTGAAAAAATTATAGAATGGAGGAAGGAAGCATTGTAACAGGTGGAATTTTTTGACACTGGATGAAAAAGGTTGAATTGAAATCAGGTTTTTGAAGAAGAATAGCATGGCAGAGAGGGCTGTTAGCACAAATTTTAACACAAAACTGAACGAGAAAAACACAGTAAGCATGGAGATAACAAAATAACAGTTAAAAAACGTGACAAAAACGACTGGAAAACTTTTCTTTGAGAAAGTCAGCAGAGGCCCTGAAGAGAACTGCCACTGTCGCTCAAGAACCGGAACTGCAAGTCAAACCACACATTTTTGTATTTGCCACAAAGTTTAGATTATTTTGTGTTTGCCACAACGTTTAAATTATTTTTGTGTTTGCCACAAAGTTTATATTGTTTTTGTGTTTGCCACAAAGTTTAGATTATTTTTGTGTTTGCCACAAAGTTTAAATTATTTTTGTGTTTGCCACAAAGTTTACATTATTTTTGTGTTTGCCACAAAGTTTAGATTATTTTTGTGTTTGCCACAAAGTTTAGATTATTTTTGTGTTTGCCACAAAGTTTACATTATTTTTGTGTTTTCCACAAAGTTTATATTATTAGTTAGCCACAAAGTTTATATTATTTTTGTGTTAACCATGAAGTTTATATTATTTTTGTGTTAACCACAAATTTTATATTGTTTTTGTGTTTGCCACAAAGTTTATATTGTTTTTATTCATTTCATATTATTTTAATTTTTGTTACCTCCAGAGCCAAAGGTGGATGAAGGTTACATTTTCACCCCTGTCTGTCTGTTTGTTTGTCAT
Organism: Eptatretus atami; assembly: GCA_035128595.1. Taxonomy (NCBI): domain Eukaryota; kingdom Metazoa; phylum Chordata; class Myxini; order Myxiniformes; family Myxinidae; genus Eptatretus; species Eptatretus atami. The sequence continues at coordinate 201,044,347 of CM068953.1, forward strand.
TCGTGCACTTCCTAGGAGAAAAGGATATCTCCAAAAGTTGGATGGATTTGGATGAAACTTAGTAGATAGGTTGGGTTTGTGACAAGGATGAAATGGTTAGATTTTGGTGAAGATCCGGATCAGGTAAAGATAATTTTTTTAATTTTTAAAGTGATTCTTCACCAATGAGAGATCGGACCAAAAACGATAGATAGCATGATATCGAAAAAAAATTGTGTACAAATTCGGACGAAACTTCGTGGATGAGTTGGGTTGGTGACAAGAATATGCCAATTTGATTTTGAATGTCTGGATCCAGACCATAAGAACAAAAATAAGATCCAGGCCCATCAGTGGGATACAAAATGTAAACTGTTCAGCCTGACGGGGGTATGCGCTTTATTGAGTGCCGTTTTCATTCCTTCCTGAGTTTGGTTCTGTATCCATCGTACATATTATTTTGGTGTTCATATTATTTTTGACAAAGTTTTGACTTTTAGGCAGACTGAACAGTTATCTTTACCTTGTGTTTTTCTTTGTTCCACTGGATGGAACTTGTGTTTATGAACAACTGTTGACCTGTATGAGCGGTAGCATCAAATGAACCCACTCTTTCAAGATGCATTTCTCCATCATCATACATCTGCCAATTTACAAGGTCATATATCGCGGGTGGATCACCATTCTCATCAAACTGGAAAATTTCATCCGTCATTTTTGGAACAAAACTCACGTTGCGAATGTAGAAGAGTAACTGAAAAAACATCAACATAAATTATTATTTTACAAATAGGAAAGTGACTTGGAGGATTTTCAACATATAATTCCTCACTGGAGTTTTAGGTGGGAAAGTAGAGGGAGGGTGTGAACACCATTTTTGAGTAATTTTTAGCCTTGGAGGCATCCTGTGAATGAAATGTTTTGAATGAACTTCAAAATGTATTTGCACAAAATATAAAAAAACAGGAGGTATTTGCAAATATACATGAATGAAAATAGTTCATCATAAAAAGACGACATCTAATGACAGGTGATGTTTATTTCACAATTAATATCAACAAAGAACATTGACGGGAAAAATTCATCCAGGTAATATGACAGGGTACAACAAAAATGAACTTCATCCCTATTTTTGTGTAAGATATGAGGAACAATTTGCATGATAATATTTGAGCAAGTGTGCTTTGTGGTTTCACCCCCTACCCCCAACCTGCCTCCCCCCCCCCCCACCACACCCCACAACCTTCTCCTCTCCTGTTACATTTGGGTAGAATTCTACAAAATGAATTTCAGAAAAGGAAAGGGGGGAGGGAGAAAGAATATGGTTGTAGATCGAAAAGCAGAGGGGAATGGATGAACAGAGATGAGCATTAAGCCTTGCATTTGGATGGCAGGGTAGATTTGAGGTTGGTCGTCAAATAATGGTCGTCCTGGTCGTCAAATAATGGTCGTCAGATAATGGTCGTCCTGGGAATTCTTTCTTAGAAACTTCCTCTCTCTAATGCACAGATTTATGCCATCTCGTCTTCAGTTGTCCAACCCCTCCTCCTGCCCAAGTTACACTGAAGTTTGTGACGAGGCAGTTGTCCTGAAACAACTTGCCTTCGCCTCATGGAAGGCTAATCCAAATGAAGGCAATCTCAGTTCCTTCCAAAAAGCTCGGAACAAATGTGGCAACCCTCAGGAGAGCCAGAAAACAACATTTTCCTAATCTCAAGTCTGAACTTTCGAACATCTCTCCATCCTCCAAATAATGGTGGTGTGCAGCTAAGTCTGTTTCTGGTGTATGTTCCCCCTTCATTCCCTCCCTTAATCAAATGGCTGCAAAGCTGGCATGGCACGTGAAAAGGCTGAATGCCAAAACTGTGTTTGCTTCTAAATCTTGAGTGCCAAACCTATCACTTTCTGAACCCAGCTTACCCAGTCACACCCAGCTGATCATGGACTATATGTCCTTTTCTCCTGACAAGGTGGAGAGCTTGCTGTCAAAGCTCCACTCAGATTCTGCAATCGGTCCAGATGGCATCAGCCTACGTGTCCTAAAAGCCTGCTCTTCTGCTCTTGCTCAACCTCTCTGTTTTATTCACCCTCTCATTTTCTCAAGGTCATCTATCATCTTCTGTGAAATCAGCAAACATTTCCGCTCTGCATAAATAAGGTGCAAAAACAGATCCCTGTAATTACAGATGAATCAGCCTTCTCCTAATCATCAGCAAGGTTATTGATTATATTATTGCTTCAGGCATTAAAAACTTGCTCTTCTCCAATGGCCTGATTTCCAATCATCCATTTGGATTCAGACCAGGTCACTCTACCCTGCATATGCTGCTTCTGTTCTCCCAACAATGGATGGAGATTCTCACTGCCACACAGGAAATCAGAGCCATCTCCCTGGACATATTGCATGCCTTTGATGTGGTCTGGCACCCTGCCCTGCTCACCAAACTCTCTTCCTATGGTATCAAAGGACTTCTCCACTCGTGGCTCGCAGACTTCCTCTCCTGTCACAGTCAACGTGTGGCCCTTAATGGAGGTCTCTCATCCCCTCTTCCTGTCCAGGCTGGGGTTCCTCAAGGCAGTGTTCTGGGCCCTGTTCTTTTTTGGTTTTCTTCAATGATCTCTCTGACTCTCTGGAAAATCCTCTTTATCTCTTTGCTGATGACTCCACCCTCTGCTGTACCATCTGTCATCCCTCAGATTGGCACGCAGCAGCCTCTTTATGCTTTGCAAATCTGGATAAAATCACAAGATAGTCCAACAAGTGGAACATGCCTTTCAACCCTGACAAATCTCACACTCACTATTTCTCTCCAAAAGGACCATCTGGAAAAACCCTCCATCTACTTTCTCAGCAGTCCTCTTGAAGAAGTCCTTTCATTCAAGCACCTGGGTCTCACTACCTGCCATGATCTTTCCTGGGAAAGCGACATTTCAAAGAGCTGGCCTCCGAAGCCAGTCACTGACTGGGCATCCTCCATCGTGTAAAGTCCTTCCTTGGCACATCTGAGCTCCTGACCACATGGAAAGTTTTTATCTGCAGCCAGATGGAGTACTGCTCTCCCCTCTGGGCTGGTGCGCCCACCTCTCACCTTTCTCAACTTTACGCTGCAGAAACTGTGGTGGAAATTTACGCAAAAGAAATACCCTTTATAATTTATAGAGTTATAATATAAAACCTTATCTCAAAAGTCCAAATAGATCACTGACTGAGATAGAATACATGGCCTTTTATAGGAATGGAAAATCGGCAGGAGTCAGAACATCATAAAGGGGACTTGGTTATTTGATACCAGACATCAAGAAAGCATTGTTTGCACATGAGGTCCTTTAAGCAAAGAGCAAACAATCTTTTGCATAATTAATGCAGATAGTGCTGGGAAAGAATGTGTGTCTTCCTTCAGGGGCGTACATGCACAGAAAACCTCCATTTATATTGGCAATGATAAGCATTTATCTCGGCATGCCGATGGAGCATCTGGTTTGCATAGCTTTGCAGAACAATCAGAGGTCCATGATCTCAGCAATTCAATGAGACTCCTGCTTTACAATCAAAGTTAGAGGACAATGGGAAGGCTGAGTTAATGAGCTCTGTGTTTACACAATTTTTTGAATTGAATGGGAGACAAGAGTTAATGAGACGGGGTTTCAAAACTGTCCTTTCCTAGAGATATCGTGAGAGTGTGAGATTTGTCAGGATTGAAGGGCATGTTCCAAGTATTGGACCAGTTTGTGATGATTTCATCCAGATCTGCAGAGAGCGAACAAGCTGCGGCTTGCCGGTCTGAGGGATGAAACATGGTACGACAGAGGGTGGAGTCATCAACAAACAGATAAAGTGGATTTTCCGGAGAGTCACAGAGATCATTGATTAAAACCAGGAAAAGAGCAGGACCCAGAATGCTGCCTTGAGGAACTCCAGCCTGGACAGGAAGAGGGGATGAGAGAACTCCATTTAGAGCCACACGTTGACTGTGACAGGAGAGGAAGTCTTTTTGCCATGAGTGGAGATGTCCTTGGATACCAGAGGAAGATAGTTTGGTGAGCAGGGCAGGGTGCCAGACTGTGTCAAAAGCACCTGATATGTCCAGCAATATGGCTCTGATGTAATGTTTGGCATTGAGTACCTCCATCCATTGTTCAGAGAGCAGATGCAGCAAATCCAGGGTAGAGTGACCTGGTCTGAAACCAAATTGATGATCGGAAATCAGGCCATTGGTGAAAAGGAAGGATTTAATGTCTGAAGTGATGAGGGATTCCATAACCTTGCTGAAGATAGGGAGAAGGCTGATTGGACTGTCGATGCAGAGATCTGTTTTTGCACCTTTTTATGCATGGCGGTAATTTTTACTGATTTCCAAGCAGATGGCAGATGATCTTGAACAAATGAGAGGGTGAATAGAACAAAGAGAGGGTGAGCAAGAGCAGAGGAGTAGGTTTTTAGGACACATGGGCTGATGCTGTCTTGACCGGTTGCAGAATCTGAGTCGAAGTTTGACAGAAAACTCCACTTTATCAGAAGAAAATGACACAGAGTCCAGGGACAGTTGGGTGCGACTGGGTAAAGTGGGTACAGAAAGTGATAGGTTTCGCAAACAAGATTTTGATGCAAACACTGAGGTTAGGCATTCAGCCTTTTCTCGTGCGGTATCAGCAGTGTGGGCATTTGAGGTAAGGGAGGGGACGGAGGGGGAACATACACCAGAAACAGATTTGATTTGATGCCACCAGGATTTGGAGGAGGGAGAGAGCTTTGATAGTTCAGACTTGAGATTGGAAAGATGTTGCTTTCTGGCTCCCCTGAAGGTAGACACATACTTGTTCCGAGCTTTCTGGAAGTAACTGAGATTTCCCTCAGTTGGGTTTGTTTTCCATGAAGCAAAGGCAACTTGTTTCAGGACAAATGCCTTGGCACAAGCTTCAGTGAACCATGGGAGGGAGGAAGGGGTGGACAACTGAAGAAGAGAGGGGATAAATCTGTACATGAGAGAGAGCAAGTTTCTTTGAAAGAATTCCCAGGATGAGTTGATGTTGGAGAAAGTAATGAAGGGAGACCAGTCTTGAAGTTTGATGGCTGCTTGGAGACCCTGCCAGTCAGTCTGAGTAAAATGCCAGAGTCGACGGTGCTGGGGTAGTTCTGTAATAACAGCCAGAGAGATAATTACTTTGACAAGCACGTGGTCAGAAGAACCGTTTGGAGCGAAGGAAGAACAGCAGATATTTTCAGGGAAATTTGTCAAATCAGATCCAGAAGACATGGATAACCACTGGTTGAGATCCGGGTCGGGAAGTTGACCGAATGAGTCAGTCCCAATGAGTCGCAGAAGTCTTTTGCTGAAGTGCCATGACAGGTGAGAGAGGTACTCACACCCACCCAACTCGCATGATGACAATTGAAGTCACCACATATGAGGAAGAGAGAGTTTGGATGAGAGGATAGAAGTTGGTCCATGTTTTCGGATAGTGAGGTGTAAAAGGAGTCATCACTTTTGGTGGATGGTACAGCACACAAAAAACATGAGGTGGAAGTGGAGGGGAAGCCGTAGCCAGAGGTGTTCCTCAGGGTGTGTGGGAGTGAGGGCAGTGCATGGAGAGTGAGGAATAGAATCTTTGATGAAGAGAACAACTCCTCCACCAGGACGAGGCTCAGGTCTGTCATACCGGAGGAGGGAGTAACCCGGGAGAGATACTAGGGAGTCAGAGATGTCTTGAGGTAGGAAAGTTTCTGTTAGGCAAATTATGTCTGGTTTGTCAGTAGCAACCTGTATGGAAAGATCTGTCATGTTTGTGCGAAGGCCTCGGATATTTGAGGTCCACACTGTTAATGAAGAGGGTGGGGAGGAGGCTTTGGGTGCAGGGGAGGGGAGGGGGTGTAGGACACGGGAGGAGGGGAGGTAAGGAGAGTCGTTGAAAGAGTGCGGGGGATTGTCGAAGAGCTTGGGGAGGGAGCCAGATGAGTCGGCGAAAAGGCTCTGTGGTGCTGGGTTGAGGTACAGTTGGGAGTAATAAGAGAGGGGACAGAAGGCATTTGAAGATTTGCAGAGGTCGAGTGATGAGATAGAGGAGAGAGGGCAGGGGAAGGAAGGAGCTTTGTCGATGTGAGGGGGGGGCAACTTTGAGATGGGTGAGTGAGGGGGGAGAATGGTGGTAGAATGGGGAGTGGGGAGAGTTGAGGGAGAAATGTGAGGGTGGAGTTTTTGAGAAAGGTGAGAGGGAAGCTTCGAGGGGGAAGAGTGTGATGGTTTATGTGAGAGGGAGGGGTGAGAGTGGTGAATCGGCATTGAAGTTGGAAAAAAAAAAAGGCGACTGAATGACAGCGAACATCCAAAGCAAACTGGGGTTTTAAAAATGTTTAGTTCAGAAATGCGACTGAAGACATTTCTTTGGGGATATAATAAAGGCAAATTAAGAGAATGGAGAGAAGAAACCTAGTCACAGTTGGATTTTTTAGACAAGGTATGAAGGAAAGGTCGAATTGAGAGCAGTCTGATGAAATAGAAAAAGGAGTAGTGAATTATGGTACAGTAGTGAGAACCACACACGTTAAAGAGGAAGATGAAGTATTTTAAGAGATCGTTTTTATTATAATTATTCTTATTATTTTTTGATAGAGATTGCATAAGATTGGGTAAAGGAAAGGTTGAAGAAAAGCTCATGAGGTGAATGGTAAATTTTGAACTGTAAACGCAGAGGGTGGAAACAGATCAAGTGGTTACTGGAGGTGTATAGGTAAAAGTGAATATATTTAATTGTTTTATTAATTAGGATTGTGTAAGATTCGGAAACGGAAAGGATGAAGTAAAATCGTGGAGGTGTATGGTGAATTTGGAACAGTAAACGCATAGTGAAGCTGATGGATCAATGAAAAGTACCAGGAAGAGGGTAGAGAGAGACACGTGGTTTCAGGGGGTGTATAGATAGGAAGGATACAAAGGGAATTTTTTTTTCATGGATTTTGCAAGAATTAGATAAGATTAGAGAATGACAGATTGTAGGAAGAAATCGTGAAGGTTATGGTGAGAGTGGGTCAGCTCAAATAGAAGAAAGATGGTGTGCCGGCAGAAGGAGGAGAAGAGGAAGAGGAAGACAAAGAGGAAGATGAAGATGTAGACGAAGACGAAGATGAAGACGAAGAATCGGAACTCAAGAGTAAGCAGGAAGAAAAGGTTTTTGTTTTTTTGTTTTTAATTTAAGACACAAAACAGAGTGTGTAGTTGGGAGGGAGAGGTGGGGGGGGGGGGGGGGCGTTGGTAAAATTGGGGAAAATAGGAATTGATGAGAATAGGGAGAGAATACAAATAAAACGATCGTACACCTAGATGGGAAGGACAGGTAGGCCTCAAGGAGCCCGATAAGACAAGGTCGATGAAAACTCACAAAATAGCACGATTTTTGAAACAAAACTGAACTAGGAACACACAGAATATATATAGATGAAAAAAATAAACAGTTAAAACGTGACAAATAACGACCGGAAACTTAACTTTTAGAAAGTTGGCAGAGACCCCTGAGAGAGCTGCCGTTGCTACAAATCCGGAACCGGAAGTCCTGTCAAAGAAATGGGATTCCGAAGGGTTTGCCCCAATCCTGTCATCTATTGAGCTCCCTTGCAAAGGGCAGCAGCACAGGAGGTACTCCCACAGAATGGGTTTTCAGTTTTCTTTGCATTTGTGGGTTTTGCGGAATTAAGCGTTTTATGGTGACCGGAGTGCAAATCCTGCCACAAACCTCCTAAAAAAGAAGTAGCTCAACTGAAGGAGGATGTCCGCAGACACAGGTGGACACTAGATATGGATGGCCGTTGGCTTACAAGGAGCTCCTCCACCCTTTGACAAGTTTTGTTTTTAATCCTGCTGGGTGTCCATATCCACACACCCTCCTCACCAGAAAACCTGGTGGGGGAGACTGTTTGGACACCGACAACCCGACCATTAAACAGGTTACTACAGGTTTACATGGTACCTGCAGCAAGTCACAGATGTAATCTTGTTTGACCTGACAAAAACTGACCTGACTTCACCTGATAGGTGGGAGACAGGGGGAAAAAGGAACCAAATCGATAATTTAAGTTTCAAGAATAGCCGGGAATGTTATTTGGTGAAAATGAAGGTAAAGGTTGTCATTTTGAAGCTATATATGTTTTAAACTTTTCTTGTAATTCTGGAAGTTGGACTTACAATATCTTCACGCTGATTGGCCCATTTGAGCCTCACAGTGCAGTCATATTGGAAATGTGTGTTGAGACTATGCTTTGATATATTTTTTAATCACCACAGAGAGATGTGCTAGTAACACAGTGCAAGTGGTAAGCCAGTTGTTCCCACCCCTCCAATGGGGTCGGAGACGGGGGACATAAAAATGAGCTCCGTTAGACTGACCGATCATCTGTCCATGCACTTTTGTGTATGCTATTTTTCAAAAACTGTTCAATGTTTAGTTTTCATATTTCATATATCTATTCCTCATGACATTATCTCAATCTGATTAGATCATGCCTGTGATTGGCTAAATTATGTTTCTAATGCAAATATCTCGGTAACTTAGTTTGTGTATGCGATATTTCAAAAACCATTCAAGATTTCGTTTTCCTATTACACAGCTATATTGCACATGACATTATCTCAACATGATATGATCATGGCTGTGATTGCTCCTCTTGCCTAGTTTCTTGTGTGTGTGTGTGTGTGTGGTGTGTGGTGTGTGTGGTTGTGTGTGTGTGTGTGTTGTGTGTGTTGTCGCGCGGCGGCGCGCGGTGTGCGTGTGTGTGTGTGTTTATATGTGTGTCTTTGGTTGTCATCTCCAGGTCGGGTTTCAGGAAGTAGAACAGAGTCCTCCCAGTTCAAAGTATACACCTCGGTTCCAGTGAAGGATCATGATTCATGTACCAAGTTGTGATTTTACGTATTCTCAAAGTTTTGTTCTGAGGGTCTTTTCAGGATCCTTTCTGAGCCCCAGACAGCCTCCAACTATGGTGTGTGTGTGTGTGTGTTGTGTGTGTGTGTGTGTGTGTGTGTGTGTGTGTGTGTGTGTTTGTTTTACAACTACCTAAACGTTGGGGGACCTCGAGTGTCAGCTCCTTGTTGAAACTTGTTCATTTTTCCAATCAATTCGTCGCATCGACATCTCGGGTTTTCGAGATTTAATTTGTTTATATCATGTTTCATTTCTCGACTTACTTGTTTGCTTTTCAATAATTGAATTTACTATGTTTGATTATTGCCAGTTTGCTGAATCAGTTGTGTTTCTCTTTGATCACAATTTTTTTGTGTTACTCAGGTTTGATTTAGAGTTAGTTTATATTTCATTTTCCAATTGATTGTATGTCATCTTAAGAATGTTATTTGTTACTAATTGATTGAATGGTGAAATGGTAAATTTAAGTTTTGTTACATTTGAGAGAAATCAGAGCAATCAATCTATCATTGTTGCAGTCATTAATTATTTGAATCATTCATCTTTGAATATCTGACAGCATGAAAACTGTACTCCAGTTTAATAAAAACCGTTGAGCAGAAGAACTACTTCGTATTCACTTAGAGTTCCATAACATTTTTTTCTTTGCGAGTGAGCTTCGAGCAGTAAACTATATATTGGGGTATTTGAGGCAGAAGAGCATTCTTGTGTCGTCACATCGCTAATAAAGGCAGAGGCTGAGGATAAAATCCAACCTGAAAAACAAGCTCACTTTCACGGCAATTAATCGAAGGGAGAACTGTGAGCCATACGATACATTCATCTCACCTGCCATGTCCACAAGTTGTGTATATTTGTACAGGATCCATTTTGAAAAGGACCATTTCCCATAATACATGTAGTTACATCATGCAAAGCATGGGCGATTGCATACACAGCCTTGTATATATTATATGGAAGGAAAAGTTGTGAAACATCTGTAAACGGTGTTGTCACTTCTTCCAGACTTTCATTTCCCATGCAATGATGCATTTCCTTTGCCGTTTTAGTCAAGGTGCACTTGAAGGTCTTTTCCCAAAATTCATTGATGAAAATGCTTGGTGATTGATCAATACTTTTGTGCAATTCCATTGGGTTAGAGAAATAGTGACTTGAAAAATGATTGATATTTTGTGAAGATAAAGGTTCTAACATTTCATCACAATGTTCCTTGTTTAAAATATTGTAAGTTCCAAATTTGACATTGTCTGAAGTTTTGTTTGTTTGAATAGCAACTTTAATGCTGTCTTTCTCTTCTGAACATTTTAACCTTCGCAAATCAAAAGCGTTGGATTTTCTTGGTTCACATTCTTGGATTAAACTGTTTTCATACTTCTTTCTGGGCTTATACAGTTTTGTCAGTTTTACAGTATAATTGCGACAAGTAAATGTATCAATATTTTGGCAGTTGCTATAAAAGTAATTGTTGTTCTTTGAATCGTAAATTGGTGATTGGTTTGAGCTATTTAAACAAAACCAAGCAATACTCAAACACAAGTTACTCACATCTGCAGTATTTAAGTTTTTCTTTTCCAATTTAGCACAATTCCCAGGAATTTTAATGGTTGTATCAGATTTTTTAAACATATGTTCTTTTTGATTTTTAAATAATGCACTAACTTCCTTTTTCTGAAAAGTTTTATCTCCACCGATGTCCATGATTTGAGGACGTCTGTTTATGAGAAACTCATACAGTCCTGGAATATGAATATGTCTCGCCTCAAATCCAATAGATCCTCTAAACACATCACGATAGGGAGAGATTATGCTTGGTGGAATGATTATTACTCCTAACCATGTTATTCCACTTATATTGTGAGACAAAAAAACTTTGGCAATTGGAATTGCATCTTTGTCATACCACAAGACAAATATAATTTTGGCTTTTGTTCTTGCCAAGACTTTCGCTGAAATATCACAGTTAATAGCATTAATATTTTGCAAAGAAAAACGTTTGATGTTGAGGGAATGTGACAGTATATGGACTGATAGATTTGAGTTTCTGGCATTAGTATTTGAAAAAGTATAAGAAAAACATGTAAGATCAGTTTAGGGTTATCACAGATAATCTAGAGAATCACTTCATTCAGGTAAAATACAAAGCAGTCAATAATATGAAAGCAGCATTGTTGATGTTAAAAATCTACTTTTTCCTCATTTGCTCCCATCCTGTATCTTCAAATTATTTCTGGAACTGCCAACCCTCGTTGAACGGCTGCTAAGTGCAACAATTCTCCCAGAATCAACTACAAATGGATGAGGTGTGTGTGTGCGTGTGTGTGTGTGTGTGTGTGGTGTGTGTGTGTGTGTTGGGTGTGTGTGTGTGTGTGTGTGTGTGTGTGTATGTGTGTTATTGAATCAACTATGTTTGATTATACATGCCTGGTGTTGGCTTCATGGTAAGGGTGGTGGGCTTTGGATCCTTGGCTTGTTGGATCCTTGGATGTTGGCTTAATAGTTAGGACCCAAAACAACAAAAACATCCAGAAGACCCCGAGGACCCAAAAGACCCGAAGTGTGTGTCTGTGTGTGTGTCTGTGTGTGTCTCGTTGTTGTGTGTGTGTGTCTGTGTGTGTGTCTCTGTGGGTGTGTGTGTGTGTGTGTCTCTGTGTGTGTGTGTGTGTGTGTGTGTGTGTGTGTGTGTGTGTGTGTGTGTGTGTGTGTGTGTGTGAAGCATACTTTTTGTGCCTATTAATTACATGCATCAAATCATTAATTGCACACTCTTGGAATGCACATTTTGACCCTTTAGACTACTGAGACCCCTTCGACCTTTGAAGACCCTTTAAAACCCCTGAAGACTCTGAGGACCCAAAATACCCTGACAACCCAAAAGTCTCCAAGGACCGCAAACACTCCAAAGAACCAGAAGTCCCAAAAGACCCAGATGACCAAAAAGACTGAGAGGACCCAAAAGACCCAAAACATACAGAAAACCACGAAGACCCAAAACATCCAGATGACGAAAAGATCCAAAATCTCCAGAAGACCCTGAATACCCAAAATTCCCCAAAGACCCAAAAGACTGAGGACTCAAAAGACTCAAAATATCCAGAAAATGCCGATGACCCAAAATACCCAGATGGCCCAAAAAACTCAGAAGAACCACATGACCCAATAGTTCCCAAGGACTCAAAAGGTCCAAGATTCCCTGAGGACCAAAGAGACCCTGAGGACCCAAATGTGCCGAAGGATTCAAAAGACCCCAAAGACCCTGTAGACCCTTTAAGACTACTGTAAATGGATGAGGTGTGTGTGTGTGTGTCATGTTTTCGGAGGAGTTCTACTGGAGTGTTCTGATGTGGAATGAGAAACACCAAAATGTCCGTCATGACCTCCTGAGTTGATTAGGCTAATTAACGACTCAAAAAAATATCTGTGAGAATTCCCATGTTTTAAATGCACGCCTTGTTGAGGTATACAAAACAGCTGAATACATCCTTCTACCATGGCATGGCATTCTAATTACAAAACAAATAACAAAAACAATGATAAGAGTGTAAAAAAGAATATATTAACAAGAAGGGCACTCACAAGAGCGCATAACTCAGCCATGTAATGCCTGATCCATGAGAACATATCGTGCCCAACAGTTTTTTGAAATATCATGCTATGTAATCGTTTTTGCGCTTTATCTCTCAAAATGGTGAAGAATCACTTTAAAATTAAATAATTATCATATCCATATCCAGATTCGGATCTTCACCAAAATCGAAACAATTTGTTATGGCCACACACCCAAGCTGTCCACCAAGTTTCATCTGAATCTGTCCACAACTTTTTTGAGATATCATGATATATCAGTTTAGCCCTATCTCTCAATGGTGAGGAATCACTTAAGAAATTCTAGTGGTTGGATCCAGATCCAGATCTTCACCAAAATCTAATCATTTCGTCCTTGTGACACACCCAACTTGCCTACAAAATTTAATCTGGATCCGTCAAAACTTTTTGAGATATCATGCACAAAGTCAGACAAACAGACAGATAAACAGACAAACAAGAAGAAGATGTGGTGCAGAGTACGACACTTGCAAAATTCATAAAACAAATGTGACCTCAAAAATAATTGGCTGGTTGAATTCAGTGACCTGAAATATAAATCCTCTTCAAATTTCAAGTTAATCGGATGAAAATTGACAATTTTAGAAATTCGGCCTATGTTGTCCTTTTGGCCTATGTTGGCCCTTTGGTCCATGTTGATCAAAAATAATTGGCTGGTTGAATTCAGTGACCTGAGCTATAAATCCTCTTCAAATTTCAAGTCAATCGGATGAAAATTGAGGATTTTAGAAATCTCACCTAAGTTGTTGACCTTTCGCTTATGTTGACCTTTGGACCTCAAGCAATGGGCTTCTTCCTTTTGACAAACTCTACCATGTGATGAAGTTTTTTGAAGATCGGTTAAAAATTGTGACCTGTCGGTGATAAACAAATAGACAGACAGACAGAATAACAAAATCGATTGACCAATTTACTTGAAAAATCTTCGATTTTGCAAGTAACAAACAGACAGAGAGGGTGTGAAAACATAACCTCCTTCACCTTCGGTGGCAGAGGTAATTAATAAAAAATACTATTTACAACAATAATAATCGTCGTGTCATATGGCAATAATCATAACGAACATATAATCCCCATGCTAGCCCCAAGCACATCTGGGTTTGGTGAAAGGCAAGCTTATACTCAAGCAGTACAAAAGGCAGGTATGGTACAAGGTGGTGAAGACCAATGAAAATTTGGTCCAACAGACCAACGGGTCCTCTCGTCAGTCAAATACATCAATTGTGTAAATTGCAACATTCTGTCCTCAGTTGGTGTCAGTTTACTTCTCTGTTGTAATATCTGATATTTTTTTTATAGGTCTTAGATTTGTTGGTTCGCAGGTGCCAGCAGTGACCACTATTGGTTCGCAGGCACCAGCAGTAACCACTATTTTCGTTGTGCCTGTGTTTCTGTCTGTCTGTATGTTTTTGACACTCTCCAAAGCATAGCTCCGTGACGTTTGATGCGATCTTGATGAATCTTGGACACAAGCTAGATATCATGGTCTAGTTGTGTCTTTTTGTATGAGGGGCGTCCCATGCCCCTTGTGGGCGGAGCCACGCCCACTTGAACATTTTTTTCTCGATTTTTTTCTCGCAATTTCATTTCCTAGAAGCTGTGCGTTTTGTCCATAAGTACAACATACAAAAAATCCGAATTGATTTGGTCAATTTTGACGGAAGAGATAGGTTTTTATGGTAGGGCTTCCTCAAAAGCTTCCACTAACTCAATTGTACCTATGGTGGCATTGTTCAATAATGCCCACGAACCATCGTCGCCTCCTGGCTTGTTCTTTATTATGATTGCAAATTATTGATGCTGCCTTTCTCATAATATTTTGTTTGAGAGCCTCCATATCGATTTTAATTGATTATTTGCAAATGCTTTGCTATCCAGGACTCAGAACTGTGTGCCCTTTTGTTACAACTGTGTTTCAATTGTTTGACTCTGCTCTAGTTTGTTTATCTCTGACCTGAGGAAACAACACACGGTTTCTACTTTTGACTATTTATGGGAAACAAATCGAGGCTCATGGAAGAGTGAGGTAACAGATAGAAAAAAGTACAATTGACAGCATAGCATTGGGGTAATTGGCAGGCACAACAAGCAAACGTTCAAACACAGGATGGGATGAAATGCAGCAATGTGAATGTAAAAATGTTTGGTCTTGGGGGTGGGAGGGTTATGTAGGTAGAAAAGAGCACAGAAAGAGAGGAAAGATGACAGGAGATGGTAGAATCCCACCAACTTGAATTTCTGTAGGCAAACGACAGATAAACACACTCAAGAAGGTGGTTCCTCCAACAGGAGAAGTGAAAAACAAAATATTGGATTAAAGTGAAGGGGGGTTAAAGGATTGGGAGTTCAAAGTGAAGTGTTTACGAGAAGGACACTTACATCAAGGAAAAGCTCAGGATGATGGGATTGCTGACACACCATAGCAGAGGTGGAGCAGAGGCAGGAAAACATAGAAAGATCACCAACTGGTCTTTGATAAGAGCATCATGCCTTATTGTATTGGACACTGTTTCACCAGTGTGTTCAAAACGGAAAAGGAAAAGGGATTTAAGAGAAAGGGAATTTGAACAGGAACACAGGCAATTTAATATCGTATGGACCACCTTGTATCAGTTTGAAGAGAGGAACTAAAAATATATTTCTCACTGGTTTTGAAACAATTTCTATTCCAAAAAGTACAACTGAAGATGTTATTGAGATAATACACCCAGACAATTTTGTGAACCTTACTGAAGCTGAAAGAATACTGAGTATTCAGGAACAACAACAGAAGTTCAGATCAGAATGAAATGCTTTTCCAGTTAAAGGAAACAATACAACAGTAACTAGGGATAAATTTAGAGTATCTCAGAGAATTTTCTCGTTTCTGGGTATAGATGCCTTTTGACTTGATGCCCTCATACAATAAACATTTTTCAATCAATGGAAGTTAAGAGATCAATTTCCCAGTGGAGGCTAGAGTGCCAAAATCACTCTCTGTTGATCTAGAATTGATTCGGTGCTTGTCTGACAAAGGGAACATGTTCAATCCTGGAAAATCTCAATCTAACATGCCACCCTGAAAGGAATGTCAAACAAACCTATTTGTATGGTCAGGACATGGGAGAGGTACACTCTCTTGAACTTCTCATCCTCATCATCAGTGAAAACGTCTCCTGTGCTAACCATGTAGCAAAGCTGGCCTGAATAGCTGCAGACTTTACAGTTTCCATGATCCCAACTAGACTAGATGGTGTAATGGTTCGAGCATCTGCTCTGAGTCTGGGAGGTCGGTTGTTAAAATGGTTGTTCAAATCCTGGCTGAGTCATACTAAATAGTTTAAAAATGGTACATGCTGCTTCATTGCTTTATGCTCAGCATGAACAAACAACTGGCAGTGACACTCACCCAACTTCACAAGATGTTTATTCTCATAAACTTGGGGCCAAGTTTGGTGAAAAGCTAAACAGAGATTTTCCTTTTCTGCTTCTGTAGCAAAATCAGCAGCAAATCTCTTCCCAAATTCATCATCGACATTCATAATGCCCATGTGGAGCCAACCAAAGTGTTTCACCAAACTAATCACAGCTGGTATTCGATAAATATTATTTGGATAGGTTCGAAGGAGAGAAGGGAATTGTTTCTTGTCACCCAGACACTTACAACTTGATCCATAAGTTATCTGAAGAGATTTTTTGAAATAAATGAAAAAAACCTTTATAGGTCGATAATATATTCTACCAAAACATGAGTATTACATGTAAACAAAATCTCCAATCATTTTAGTGGACTATACCTGTGGAACAGAAAACAAGCTCAAGATATTGTTTAGATTTATAGAAAATTCTGAGTTGAATGGACCAACAATTGCATGGGAATATGATTCCTCAATTAAATCATTTGTTTCGATATTCTTCCTTATTTCAGTCAGAACATACTGCATGAGCTTGGTAATTGAAAAGCATGAATCATAAATAAAGTAACCCAATGTTATGTTGGAAAGGAGTGAATCATCTTTGTTTATTTCATCAATAGCAAAAACCATGGTCATGGCCCATTGTAATTGTATTGGTTGTAACCTATATGAAGAAAATCCATCGCTCGGTAAAGATTACTTCATTTAAAAGGCGATGTTTATACGTGTACTTCAAATAAAGACAACATAAATTATATACAGCCCAACCTTTAACTGTCATATAATATTCCTTGAGTAAAAATCAATAATAAAAGTAATATTATTTATTTACTGCTATATAAGGCTGAATACAAATAGATAGGTCTGACAAGGTAACCTTGAGGTTTGTACACTCACAGATGAGCTGTCTTGTCTAAGTTTGAAAGTCAGTCCCAGTTATAAACAGTCAGCCACATATTATAAACAGTCAACAGTCTGCAGTCAGTCAGCCACATATATATACATACATACATACATACAAACATATATGTACATACAGAGAGAGAATGTGCAGGATTTTGTCAAGGTATGAAGAGAGGGAAAATTTATGCTGCCTGTCTGCTGATGACTCCACTCTCTGCCATGACATCTTGAACCCTTCTGTCAAAGAGTTAAAGAGTATTTCCACAGAGTCAGTGAGATTATTGATGAATATTAGGAATAGGATGGGGCCTAAAACACTGCTTTTCGGTACTCCAGCGTTGACTCATGGAGGAGAAGATTCCATTGATAGAAGTTGTTGTTCAAAATTGACACATTTTCTATTATTCTCTCAATATGTGATCGGCCACAGCTGTTGAAAATTTACCACATTCTGATGTTTCTTCAGCTCATGTTGAATTTTCCAATGAGCACTTAATTTATAAAAAAAAAAAAGTCTTTGAAAGATGTGACTCATAATCAGGATTTCAGAATTGGACTTGCCAACAAAACAAAGCTATTCATATGACTTACTTCTGGCAGATGAAAACGGGAGGATGTCCTTTTAAAACTGGATGGTCTTCAAGTGCTGTGGTGTGAAATGGGAAAATTCCTCCAAGAATGATATCTCCATTGGAAAACATTCCTTTAAGGTCTTTTCTTGTCATGGAATTTTGGATTCCACAACAGACAACAGGCAGGATCGCACACAGTAAAATAATCCAAATCATTGTTCACTCTTCACCAATAAGTATTACTTCAAAAAAAAATAAAGCTCTTTCTCTGTCCTTCAAAATAATTTACCGACATTGAATGAAAGAGAGCATTACTTAACTTGTTGGATGATAAATAGTCCCCCAGTTTGTCACCTCATGCAATGCTCCACACATAAGTTTTTATGCTTTTGCAATCCTCCACACACCCTACCTTCGCTAATTTAGAGAGATTACAAATATTATAGAGAAATTACAAATTAATGAGAGAGATTGCAAATCTCTAATTGGAATATATAAACGTTATTATCCAGGATTGAGGTAGTTACAATCACATTCATTCTTTCACATTAAAACAGTATTTTAATTTTTCAGTGGCTTAACAACATATTTTCACTGGGGAAAGTGTTACATGGTTTATTGCTATTACCTCCACCATGCAAGTTATCTGGAGCTTGTGTTTTCACCAATATTTGTGTCAGTCTTTCTGTGAGCAGAATATCTCAAAAAGTTATGTCGAATCTTGGTGGATAGGTTGGGTGTGTGACAAGGAATAATTGATTGGATTTTGGTGAAGATACGGATCTAGATATGAGAATTTTTCAAGTGATTCTTCACCATTGAGAGATAGGATCAAAAACGATAAAGAGCATGATGTCACAAAAAGTTATGAACGAATTCGGACGAAACTCGGGGCATGAGTTGGTTAGGTGACAAGAATAAGCCAATTTGATTTTGTTCCTGCCTGGTTCCAGATCCAGTCTATCAGTGGGAAAGAAAACATAAAGTGTTCATCCTGTCAAAGGCATGTGCTCTATCGAGTGCTGTTCTTATTAGCTCCACCACAGAAGGTGGACGGAGGATATGTTTTCATACCTCTCTATGTATACGTATATATATATATATATATATATATATATATATATATATATATAATCTATATATATATATATATATATGTATGTATATATGAATATGTATGTATGTTATATTATATATATATATATATATATATATATATATATTATATATATATGTGTGTTTGAAAATGTATATATATATATAATATATTATATGTATGAATATGTACGTATGGACATGTATGTATATATATATATATATATATATATATATATATATATATATATATATATTATAATACCAAGCTTGCACACTAAAAACTCGGCTCGCCTTCACACAATCCCTATGAAACTGCTGTGGCACTTAGCGGACATGCCGACAATGTTTGGGAAGTCTTGGCGTTCCATAGTACCACTTGCATTTTGCACAATGCGTATTTTTGTCATTCCCCGTGTACGGTCTGTCGTCTGCTACCAGCTATGTTGTACTGCTATGAACGAGGTTATTAACCAATATCGATTATTCTGGGAAATAATCAATTCCGTAACAACGCTCGCAACAGAGTTTATTATTATTTATTATTTATTAACCTCTGTTGCGAGCGTTG
>CM068953.1:201063964-201073989 GCA_035128595.1 Eptatretus atami
CACTTGAAGGTCTTTTTCCCAAAATTCTTGATGAAAATGCTTGGTGATGATCAATACTTTTGTGCAATTCCATTGGGTTAGAGAAATAGTGACTTGAAAAATGATTGATATTTTGTGAAGATAAAGGTTCTAACATTTCATCACAATGTTCCTTGTTTAAAATATTGTAAGTTCCAAATTTGACATTGTCTGAGTTTGTTTTTGAAGATAGCAACTTTAATGCTGTCTTTTCTCTTCTGAACATTTTAACCTTCGCAAATCAAAGCGTTGGATTTTCTTGGTTCACATTCTTGGATTAAACTGTTTTCATACTTCTTTCTGGGCTTATACAGTTTTGTCAGTTTTACAGTATAATGTGCGACAAGTAAATGTATCAATATTTTGCAGTTGCTATAAAAGTAATTGTTGTTCTTTGAATCGTAAATTGGTGATTGGTTTGAGCTATTTAAACAAAACCAAGCAATACTCAAACACAAGTTACTCACATCTGCAGTATTTAAGTTTTTTCTTTTCCAATTTAGCACAATTCCAGGAATTTTAAGTTGTATCAGATGTTTTAAACCATAGTTTTTTTATTTTGATTTTTAAATAATGCACTAACTTCCTTTTCTGAAAAGTTTTTATCTCCATCGATGTCCATGATTTGAGGACGTCTGTTTATGAGAAACTCATACAGTCCTGGAATATGAATATTCTCGCCTCAAATCCAATAGATCCTCTAAACACATCACGATAGGGAAAGATTATGCTTGGTGGAATGATTATTACTCCTAACCATGTTATTCCACTTATATTGTGAGACAAAAAAACTTTGGCAATTGGAATTGCATCTTTGTCATACCACAAGACAAAATATAATTTTGGCGTTTGTTCTTGCCAAGACTTTCGCTGAAATATCACAGTTATAGCATTAATATTTGGCAAAGAAAAACGTTTGATGTTGAGGGAATGTGACAGTATATGGACTGATAGATTTGAGTTTCTGGCATTAGTATTTGAAAAAGATAAGAAAAACATGTAAGATCAGTTTAGGGTTATCACAGATAATCTAGAGAATCACTTCATTCAGGTAAAATACAAAGCAGTCAATAATATGAAAGCAGCATGTTGATGTTAAAATCTACTTTTTCTCATTTGCTCCATCCTGTATCTTCAAATTATTTCTGGAACTGCCAACCTCGTTGAACGGCTGCTAAGTGCAACAATTCTCCCAGAATCAACTACAAATGGATGAGGTGTGTGTGTGCGTGTGTGTGTGTGTGTGTGTGTGTGTGTGTGTGTGTGTGTGTGTGTGTGTGTGTGTGTGTGTATGTGTGTTATTGAATCAACTATGTTTGATTATACATGCCTGGTGTTGCTTCATGGTAAGGGTGGTGGGCTTTGGATCCTTGGCTTGTTGGATCCTTGGATGTTGGCTTAATAGTTAGGACCCAAAACACAAAAACACCAGAGCGACCCGAGGACCCAAAAGACCCGAAGTGTGTGTGTCTGTGTGTGTGTGTCTGTGTGTGTGTCTCTGTGTGTGTGTGTGTGTCTGTGTGTGTGTCTCTGTGGGTGTGTGTGTGTGTGTGTCTCTGTGGTGTGTGTGTGTGTGTGTGTGTGTGTGTGTGTGTGTGTGTGTGTGTGTGTGTGTGTGTGTGTGTGAAGCATACTTTTTGTGCCTATTAATTACATGCATCAAATCATTAATTGCACACTCTTGGAATGCACCATTTTGACCCTTTAGACTACTGAGACCCCTTCGACCTTTGAAGACCCTTTAAAACCCCTGAAGACTCTGAGGACCCAAAATACCCTGACAACCAAAGTCTCCAAGGACCGCAAACACTCCAAAGAACCAGAAGTCCAAAAGACCCAGATGACCAAAAAGACTGAGAGGACCCAAAAGACCCAAAACATACAGAAAACCACGAGACCCAAACATCCAGATGACGAAAAGATCCAAAAAACTCCAGAAGACCCTGAATACCCAAAATTCCCCAAAGACCAAAAGACTGAGAGCTCAAAAGACTCAAAATATCCAGAAAATGCCGATGACCCAAAATACCCAGATGGCCCAAAAACTCAGAAGAACCACATGACCAATAGTTCCCAAGGACTCAAAAGGTCCAAGATCCCTAGGCCAAAGAGACCCTGAGGACCCAAATGTGCCTAAGGATTAAAAGACCCAAAGACCCTGTAGACCCTTTAAGACTACTGTAAATGGATGAGTGTGTGTGTGTGTGTGTGTCATGTTTTCGGAGGAGTTTCTACTGGAGTGTTCTGATGTGGAATGAGAAACACCAAAATGTCCGTCATGACCTCCTGAGTTGATTAGGCTAATTAACGACTCAAAAAAATATCTGTGAGAATTCCCATGTTTTAAATGCACGCCTTGTTGAGGTATACAAAACAGCTGAATACATCCCTTACCATGGCATTGCATTCTAATTACAAAACAAATAACAAAAACAATGATAAGAGTGTAAAAAGAATATATATAACAAGAAGGCACTCACAAGAGCGCATAACTCAGCCATGTAATGCCTGATCCATGAGAAACATATCGTGCCCAACAGTTTAATGAAATATCATGTATGTAATCGTTTTGCGCTTTATCTCTCAAAATGGTGAAGAATCACTTTAAAATTAAATAATTATCATATTTCATATCCAGATTCGGATCTTCACCAAAATCGAAACAATTTGTCATGGCCACACACCCAAGCTGTCCACCAAGTTTCATTCTGAATCTGTCCACAACTTTTTTGAGATATCATGATATACAGTTTAGCCCTATCTCTCAATGGTGAGGAATCACTTAAGAAATTCTAGTGGTTGGATCCAGATCCAGATCTTCACCAAAATCTAATCATTTCGTCCTTGTGACACACCCAACTTGCCTACAAAATTAATCTGGATCCGTCAAAACTTTTTGAGATATCATGCACAAAGTCAGACAAACAGACAGATAAACAGACAAACAAGAAGAAGATGTGGTGCAGAGTACGACACTTGCAAAATTCATAAAACAAATGTGACCTCAAAAATAATTGGCTGGTTGAATTCAGTGACCTGAATATAAATCCTCTTCAAATTTCAAGTTAATCGGATGAAAATTGACAATTTTAGAAATTCGGCCTATGTTGTCCTTTTGGCCTATGTTGGCCCTTTGGTCCATGTTGATCAAAAATAATTGGCTGGTTGAATTCAGTGACCTGAGCTATAATCCTCTTCAAATTTCAAGTCAATCGGATGAAAATTGAGGATTTTAGAAATCTCACCTAAGTTGTTTGACCTTTCGCTTATGTTGACCTTTGGACCTCAAGCAATGGCTTCTTCCTTTTGACAAACTCTACCATGTGATGAAGTTTTTGAAGATCGGTTAAAAATTGTGACCTGTCGGTGATAAACAAATAGACAGACAGACAGAATAACAAAATCGATTGACCAATTTACTTGAAAAATCTTCGATTTTGCAAGTAACAAACAGACAGAGAGGTGTGAAAACATAACCTCCTTCACCTTCGGTGGCAGAGGTAATTAATAAAATACTATTTACAACAATAATAATCGTCGTGTCATATGGCAATAATCATAACGAACATATAATCCCCATGCTAGCCCCAAGCACATCTGGTGTTGGTGAAAGGCAAGCTTATACTCAAGCAGTACAAAAGGCAGGTATGTACAAGGTGATGAAGACCAATGAAAATTTGGTCCAACAGACCAACGGGTCCTCTCGTCAGTCAAATACATCAATTGTGTAAATTTCAACATTCTGTCCTCAGTTGGTGTCAGTTTACTTCTCTGTTGTAATATCTGATATTTTTTATAGGTCTTAGATTTGTTGGTTCGCAGGTGCCAGCAGTGACCACTATTGGTTCGCAGGCACCAGCAGTAACCACTATTTCGTTGTGCCTGTGTTTCTGTCTGTCTGTATGTTTTTGACACTCTCCAAAGCATAGCTCCGTGACGTTTGATGCGATCTTGATGAATCTTGGACACAAGCTAGATATCATGGTCTAGTTGTGTCTTTTGTATGAGGGGCGTTCCATGCCCCTTGTGGCGGAGCCACGCCCACTTGAACATTTTTTTCTCGATTTTTTTCTCGCAATTTCATTTCCTAGAAGCTGTGCGTTTTGTCCATAAGTACAACATACAAAAAATCCGAATTGATTTGGTCAATTTTGACGGAAGAGATAGGTTTTTATGGTAGGGCTTCCTCAAAAGCTTCCACTAACTCAATTGTACCTATGGTGGCATTGTTCAATATGCCCACGAACCATCGTCGCCTCCTGGCTTGTTCTTATTATGATTGCAAATTATTGATGCTGCCTTTCTCATAATATTTTGTTGAGAGCCTCCATATCGATTTTAATTGATTATAATTATTTGCAATGCTTTGCTATCCAGGACTCAGAACTGTGTGCCCTTTTGTTACAACTGTGTTTCAATTGTTTGACTCTGCTCTAGTTTGTTTATCTCTGACCTGAGGAAACAACACACGGTTTCTACTTTTGACTATTTTGGGAAACAAATCGAGGCTCATGGAAGAGTGAGGTAACAGATAGAAAAAAGTACAATTGACAGCATAGCATTGGGTAATTGGCAGGCACAACAAGCAAACGTTCAAACACAGGATGGGATGAAATGCAGCAATGTGAATGTAAAAATGTTTGGTCTTGGGGGTGGGAGGGTATGTAGGTAGAAAGAGCACAGAAAGAGAGGAAAGATGACAGGAGATGGAGAATCCCACCAACTTGAATTTCTGTAGGCAAACGACAGATAAACACACTCAAGAAGGTGGTTCCTCCAACAGGAGAAGTGAAAAACAAAATATTGGATTAAAGTGAAGGGGGTTAAAGGATTGGGAGTTCAAAGTGAAGTGTTTACGAGAAGGACACTTACATCAAGGAAAAGCTCAGGATGATGGGATTGCTGACACACCATAGCAGAGGTGGAGCAGAGGCAGGAAAACATAGAAAGATCACCAACTGGTCTTTGATAAGAGCATCATGCCTTATTGTATTGGACACTGTTTCACCAGTGTGTTCAAAACGGAAAAGGAAAAGGGATTTAAGAGAAAGGGAATTTGAACAGGAACACAGGCAATTTAATATCGTATGGACCACCTTGTATCAGTTTGAAGAGAGGAACTAAAAATATATTTCTCACTGGTTTTGAAACAATTTCTATTCCAAAAAGTACAACTGAAGATGTTATTGAGATAATACACCCAGACAATTTTGTGAACCTTACTGAAGCTGAAAGAATACTGAGTATTCAGGAACAACAACAGAAGTTCAGATCAGAATGAAATGCTTTTCCAGTTAAAGGAAACAATACAACAGTAACTAGGGATAAATTTAGAGTATCTCAGAGAATTTTCTCGTTTCTGGGTATAGATGCCTTTTGACTTGATGCCCTCATACAATAAACATTTTTCAATCAATGGAAGTTAAGAGATCAATTTCCAGTGGAGGCTAGAGTGCCAAAATCACTCTCTGTTGATCTAGAATTGATTCGGTGCTTGTCTGACAAAGGGAACATGTTCAATCCTGGAAAATCTCAATCTAACATGCCACCCTGAAAGGAATGTCAAACAAACCTATTTGTATGGTCAGGACATGGGAGAGGTACACTCTCTTGAACTTCTCATCCTCATCATCAGTGAAAACGTCTCCTGTGCTAACCATGTAGCAAAGCTGGCCTGAATAGCTGCAGACTTTACAGTTTCCATGATCCCAACTAGACTAGAGTGGTGTAATGGTTCGAGCATCTGCTCTGAGTCTGGGAGTCGGTTGTTAAAATGGTTGTTCAAATCCTGGCTGAGTCATACTAAATAGTTTAAAAATGGTACATGCTGCTTCATTGCTTTATGCTCAGCATGAACAACAAACTGGCAGTGACACTCACCCAACTTCACAAGATGTTTATTCTCATAAACTTGGGGCCAAGTTTGGTGAAAAGCTAAACAGAGATTTTCCTTTTCTGCTTCTGTAGCAAAATCAGCAGCAAATCTCTTCCCAAATTCATCATCGACATTCATAATGCCCATGTGGAGCCAACCAAAGTGTTTCACCAAACTAATCACAGCTGGTATTCGATAAATATTATTTGGATAGGTTCGAAGGAGAGAAGGGAATTGTTTCTTGTCACCCAGACACTTACAACTTGATCCATAAGTTATCTGAAGAGATTTTTTGAAATAAATGAAAAAAACTTTATAGGTCGATAATATATTCTACCAAAACATGAGTATTACATGTAAACAAAATCTCCAATCATTTTAGTGACTATACCTGTGGAACAGAAAACAAGCTCAAGATATTGTTAGATTTATAGAAAATTCTGAGTTGAATGGACCAACAATTGCATGGGAATAAGATTCCTCAATTAAATCATTTGTTTCGATATTCTTCCTGATTTCAGTCAGAACATACTGCATGAGCTGGTAATTGAAAAGCATGAATCATAAATAAAGTAACCCAATGTTAAGTTGGAAGGAGTGAATCATCTTTGTTTATTTCATCAATAGCAAAAAACCATGGTCATGGCCCATTGTAATTGTATTGGTTGTAACCTATATGAAGACAATCCATCGCTCGGTAAAGATTACTTCATTTAAAAGGCGATGTTTAACGTGTACTTCAAATAAAGACAACATAAATATATACAGCCCAACTTTAACTGTCATATAATATTCCTTGAGTAAAAATCAATAATAAAAGTAATATTATTTATTTACTGCTATATAAGCTGAATAACAAATATATAGGTCTGACAGGGTAACCTTGAGGTTTGTACACTCACAGATGAGCTGTCTTGTCTAAGTTTGAAAGTCAGTCCCAGTTATAAACAGTCAGCCACATATTATAAACAGTCAACAGTCTGCAGTCAGTCAGCCACATATTATATATATACATACATACATACAAACATATATGTACATACAGAGAGAGAATGTGCAGGATTTTGTCAGGTATGAAGAGAGGGAAAATTTATGCTGCCTGTCTGCTGATGACTCCACTCTCTGCCATGACATCTTGAACCCTTCTGTCAAAGAGTTAAAGAGTATTTCCACAGAGTCAGTGAGATATTGATGAATATTAGGAATAGGATGGGGCCTAAAACACTGCTTTTAGTACTCCAGCGTTGACTCATGGAGGAGAAGATTCCATTGATAGAAGTTGTTGTTCAAAATTGACACATTTTCTTATTCTCTCAATATGTGATCGGCCACAGCTGTTGAAAATTTACCACATTCTGATGTTACTTCAGCTCATGTTGAATTTCCAATGAGCACTTAATTTATAAAAAAAAAAGTCTTTGAAAGAGTGACTCATAATCAGGATTTCAGAATTGGACTTGCCAACAAAACAAAGCTATTCATATGACTTACTTCTGGCAGATGAAAACGGGAGGATGTCCTTTAAAACTGGATGGTCTTCAAGTGCTGTGGTGTGAAATGGGAAAATTCCTCCAAGAATGATATCTCCATTGGAAAACATTCCTTTAAGGTCTTTTCTTGTCATGGAATTTTGGATTCCACAACAGACAACAGGCAGGATCGCACACAGTAAAATAATCCAAATCATTGTTCACTCTTCACCAATAAGTATTACTTCAAAAAAAAATAAAGCTCTTTCTCTGTCCTTCAAAATAATTTACCGACATTGAATGAAAGAGAGCATTACTTAACTTGTTGGATGATAAATAGTCCCCCAGTTTGTCACCTCATGCAATGCTCCACACATAAGTTTTTATGCTTTTGCAATCCTCCACACACCCTACCTTCGCTAATTTAGAGATTACAAATATTATAGAGAAATTACAAATTAATGAGAGAGATTGCAAATCTCTAATTGGAATATATAAACGTTATTATCCAGGATTGAGGTAGTTACAATCACATTCATTCTTTCACATTAAAACAGTATTTTAATTTTTCAGTTGCTTAACAACATATTTCACTGGGGAAAGTGTTACGTGGTTTATTGCTATTACCTCCACCATGCAAGTTATCTGGAGCTTGTGTTTTCACCAATATTTGTGTCAGTCTTTCTGTGAGCAGAATATCTCAAAAAGTTATGTCGAATCTTGGTGAATAGGTTGGGTGTGTGACAAGGATAATTGATTGGTTTTGGTGAAGATACGGATCTAGATATGAGAATTTTTCAGGTGATTCTTCACCATTGAGAGATAGGATCAAAAACGATAAATAGCATGATGTCACAAAAAGTTATGAACGAATTCGGACGAAACTCGGGGCATGAGTTGGTTAGGTGACAAGAATAAGCCAATTTGATTTTGTTCCTGCCTGGTTCCAGATCCAGTCTATCAGTGGAAAGAAACATAAAGTGTTCATCCTGTCAAAGGCATGTGCTCTATCGAGTGCTGTCTTATTAGCTCCACCACAGAAGGTGGACGGAGGATATGTTTTCATACCTCTCTATGTATACGTATATATATATATATATATATATTATATTATATATATATATATATATATATATATATATATATATATGTATGTATATATGAATATGTATGTATGATATATATTATATATATATATATAATAATATAATATATATATATGTGTGTTTGAAATGTATATATATATATATAATATATATGATGATATGTACGTATGGACATGTATGTATATATTATATATTATATATATATATATATATATATATATATATATATTATAATACCAAGCTTGCACACTAAAAACTCGGCTCGCCTTCACACAATCCCTATGAAACTGCTGTGGCACTTAGCGGACATGCCGACAATGTTTGGGAAGTCTTGGCGTTCCATAGTACCACTTGCATTTTGCACAATGCGTATTTTTGTCATTCCCCGTGTACGGTCTGTCGTCTGCTACCAGCTATGTTGTACTGCTATGAACGAGGTTATTAACCAATATCGATTATTCTGGGAAATAATCAATTCCGTAACAACGCTCGCAACAGAGTTATTATTATTTATTATTTATTAACCTCTGTTGCGAGCGTTGTTACGTAATTTTACGTTCAAATTATTGCGAGTGTTGTTACGTTCAAATTATCACTTTCTGTTCCTGCTTGCATTTGTCTTTCGCTTTCCTTTTGTAGATTCCTAGACTGGTAAGGGTGGGGATGCTGCCGTAAGGCGCCGGAGGCAGGCGTATGACAGGCAGCATCGTGCTCGGCAGCAATTGTTAACACTTGCAGCGGATCTCATTGTGAGGGAATTGCCTGTCGATGTAGCACCATTCTGTGTTGGTGGGCTTGACAACCAATGCCCGCATTTGCTGCACTTCGTTTTCCTGGAGAGAAACTTAATTGTTGCCATAATGGGGATGTCCTCTTGCACCTCTTTCCCCATATCCACCTGAACTCCAGCTGCTGCTTACATCTGGCGACTCTGCTTCTAGGAATTTCCTAGACAACATCAGGCAGTACAACAGCG
The DNA here is from genome assembly GCA_035128595.1 of Eptatretus atami. NCBI lineage: Eukaryota > Metazoa > Chordata > Myxini > Myxiniformes > Myxinidae > Eptatretus > Eptatretus atami. The sequence continues at coordinate 201,073,409 of CM068953.1, forward strand.
CCTTTGCTTTTGCGTCCATGAGTGCTTCGGTACACCACTACGCAACTCCAGGTCCATACTGCTTCAGGATTCATGGCCAGGTGCACCACAGAGCTGGCACGCTGCATCCCTCACCTGGGTCAAGCCACGGTATGGGCAAATGTACATTCTGGAAGGTCGCCAAGCTCTTGATGCACGTTTGCAAGATCCTCACATGCTGGGTGCACAGAAAGTACCATGGTATAATTCAAGGAGTACTGGAAACCAACAACACCTACGCTGTAGCATATAAACATATGCATGAATTTGAACGTGAAGCGGCTGGCAGCGCAGACATCTCGGGGACACCTCTTGCGACTGTTCGCATGGTCATCAAACATGGTCATGACCAACGCCGTTATAATGAACCAATACATGACGAGATCGCAGCTGTGTTTGTTGGTGATGATGGTGCACCCCCCGTACTCAATGACATTGTCATCTATCCCCGCGACAGGCCACTGTCGAACTTAAGTTACATGTCTGCGAACTGTTACCCAATGGTATACCCCCTGCTTTTCCCCCGAGGGGATTTGGGCTGGGTTCAAGGTACTCTGCATGTT
>CM068953.1:201074217-201084989 GCA_035128595.1 Eptatretus atami
CACTTGAAGGTCTTTTCTCCCAAAATTCTGATGAAAATGCTTGGTGATTGTCAATACTTTTGTGCAATTCCATTGGGTTAGAGAGAAATAGGACTGAAAAAATGAATTTGATATTTTGTGAAGAAAAGTTCTAACATTCATCACAATGTTTCCTTGTTAAAATATTGTAAGTTCAAATTTGACCATTTCTGAAGTTTTGGTTGTTTGAAGGCAACTTTAATGCTGTCTTTTCTCTCCTTGAACATTTTTAACCCTTCGCAATCAAAACGTTGGATTTTCTTTGGTTCACATTCTTTGGATTAAACTGTTTTCATACTTCTTTCTGGGCTTAATACAGTTTTTCAGTTTTACCAGTATAATTGGAGACAAGTAAATGTATCAATATTTGCAGTTGCTATAAAAGTAATGTTGTTCTTGAATCGTAAATTGGTGATTGTTTAGCTATTAATAAACAAAACCAAAGCAATAACTCAAACACAAGTTACTCACATCTGCAGTATTTAAGTTTTTTCTTTCCAATTTAGCCACAATTTCCAGGAATTTTAATTCTGTATCAGATGTTTTAAACCATATAGGGTTTTTTTGATTTTGATTTAAATAATGCACTAACTTCCTTTTTCTGAAAAGTTTTTATTCTCCATCGATGTCCATGATTTGAGGACGTCTGTTTATGAGAAACTCATACACAGTTCTGCTGGAATATGAATATTCTCGCCTCAAATCCAATAGATCTCTAAACACATCACGATAGGGAAAGATTATGTTGGTGAATGATTATTACTCCTAACCATTTATTCCACTTATATTGTGAGACAAAAAAACTTTGGGCAATTGGAATTGCATCTTTGTCATACCCACAAGACAAAATATAATTTTGGCTGTTTGTTCTTGCCCAAGGACGTTTCCTGAAATATCACAGTATAGCATTAATTATTTTGGCAAAGAAAACGTTTATGTTGAAGGAATGTGACAGTATATGGACTGATAAGATTTGAGTTTCTGCATTAGTATTTTGAAAAAGATAAGAAAAACATGTAGATCAGTTTAGGGTTATCACAGATAATCTAGAGAATCACTTCATTTCAGGTAAAATACAAAGCAGTCAATAATATGAAAGCAGCATGTTGATGTTAAAATCTACTTTTTCTCATTTGCTCCATCCTGTATCTTCAAATTATTTCTGGAACTGCCAACCTCGTTGAACGGCTGCTAAGTGCAACAATTCTCCAGAATCAAACTACAAATGAGATGAGGTGTGTGTGTGCGTTGTGTGTGTGTGTGTGTGTGTGTGTGTGTGTGTGTGTGTGTGTGTGTGTGTGTGGTGTGTATGTGTGTTATTGAATCAACTATGTTTGATATACATGCCTGGTGTTGCTTCATGGTAGGGTGGTGGGCTTTGGATCCTTGGCTTGTTGGATCCTTGGATGTTGGCTTAATAGTTAGGACCCAAAACACAAAACACCAGAAGCCCCGAGACCAAAAGACCCGAAGTGTGTGTGTCTGTGTGTGTGTGTCTGTGCTGTGTGTTCTGTTGTGTGTGTGTGTCTGTGTGTGTGTCTCTGTGGGTGTGTGTGTGTGTGTGTCTCTGTGGTGTGTGTGTGTGTGTGTGTGTGTGTGTGTGGTGTGTGTGTGTGTGTGTGTGTGGTGTTGTGAAGCATACTTTTTGTGCCTATTAATTACATGCATCAAATCATTAATTGCACACTCTTGGAATGCACATTTTGACCCTTTAGACTACTGAGACCCCTTCGACCTTTGAAGACCCTTTAAAAACCCCTGAAGACTCGAGGACCCAAAATACCCGACAACCAAAGTCTCCAAGGACCGCAAACACTCCAAAGAACCAGAAGTCCCAAAAACCCAGATGACCAAAAAGACTGAGAGGACCCAAAGACCCAAAACATACAGAAAACCACGAGACCCAAACATCCAGATGACGAAAAGATCCAAAAAACTCCAGAAGACCCTGAATACCCAAAATTCCCCAAAGACCCAAAAGACTGAGAGCTCAAAAGACCAAAATATCCAGAAAATGCCGATGACCCAAAATACCCAGATGGCCCCAAAAAACTCAGAAGAACCACATGACCAATAGTCCCAAGGATCAAAAGGTCCAAGATGCCCTAGGCCAAAGAGACCCTGAGGACCCAAATGTGCCTAAGGATTCAAAAGACCCAAAGACCCTGTAGACCCTTTAAGACTACTGTTAAATGGATGAGTGTGTGTGTGTGTGGTGTGTCATGTTTTCGAGGAGTTTCTACTGGAGTGTTCTGATGTGGAATGAGAAACACCAAAATGGTCCGTCATGACCTCCTGAGTTGATTAGGCTAATTAACGACTCAAAAAAAATATCTGTGAGAATTCCCATGTTTTAAATGCACGCCTTGTTGAGGTATACAAAACAGCTGAATACATCCTCTTACCATGGCATGGCATTCTAATTACAAAACAAATAACAAAAACAATGATAAGAGTGTAAAAAAGAATATATTAACAAGAAGGGCACTCACAAGAGCGCATAACTCAGCCATGTAATGCCTGATCCATGAGAACATATCGTGCCCAACAGTTTAATGAAATATCATGCTATGTAATCGTTTTGCGCTTTATCTCTCAAAATGGTGAAGAATCACTTAAAATTAAATAATTATCATATTTCATATCCAGATTCGGATCTTCACCAAAATCGAAACAATTTGTCATGGCCACACACCCAAGCTGTCCACCAAGTTTCATTCTGAATCTGTCCACAACTTTTTTGAGATATCATGATATATCAGTTTAGCCCTATCTCTCAATGGTGAGGAATCACTTAAGAAATTCTAGTGGTTGGATCCAGATCCAGATCTTCACCAAAATCTAATCATTTCGTCCTTGTGACACACCCAACTTGCCTACAAAATTAATCTGGATCCGTCAAAACTTTTTGAGATATCATGCACAAAGTCAGACAACAGACAGATAAACAGACAAACAAGAAGAAGATGTGGTGCAGAGTACGACACTTGCAAAATTCATAAAACAAATGTGACCTCAAAAATAATTGGCTGGTTAATTCAGTGACCTGAATATAAATCCTCTTCAAATTTCAAGTTAATCGGATGAAAATTGACAATTTTAGAAATTCGGCCTATGTTGTCCTTTTGGCCTATGTTGGCCCTTTGGTCCATGTTGATCAAAAATAATTGGCTGGTTGAATTCAGTGACCTGAGCTATAATCCTCTTCAAATTTCAAGTCAATCGGATGAAAATTGAGGATTTTAGAAATCTCACCTAAGTTGTTTGACCTTTCGCTTATGTTGACCTTTGGACCTCAAGCAATGGCTTCTTCCTTTTGACAAACTCTACCATGTGATGAAGTTTTTGAAGATCGGTTAAAAATTGTGACCTGTCGGTGATAAACAAATAGACAGACAGACAGAATAACAAAATCGATTGACCAATTTACTTGAAAAATCTTCGATTTTGCAAGTAACAAACAGACAGAGAGGGTGTGAAAACATAACCTCCTTCACCTTCGGTGGCAGAGGTAATTAATAAAATACTATTTACAACAATAATAATCGTCGTGCATATGGCAATAATCATAACGAACAATAATCCCCATGCTAGCCCCAAGCACATCTGGTGTTGGTGAAAGGCAAGCTTATACTCAAGCAGTACAAAAGGCAGGTATGGTACAAGGTGATGAAGACCAATGAAAATTTGGTCCAACAGACCAACGGGTCCTCTCGTCAGTCAAATACATCAATTGTGTAAATTTCAACATTCTGTCCTCAGTTGGTGTCAGTTTACTTCTCTGTTGTAATATCTGATATTTTTTATAGGTCTTAGATTTGTTGGTTCGCAGGTGCCAGCAGTGACCACTATTGGTTCGCAGGCACCAGCAGTAACCACTATTTCGTTGTGCCTGTGTTTCTGTCTGTTCTGTATGTTTTTGACACTCTCCAAAGCATAGCTCCGTGACGTTTGATGCGATCTTGATGAATCTTGGACACAAGCTAGATATCATGGTCTAGTTGTGTCTTTTGTATGAGGGGCGTCTCCATGCCCCTTGTGGCGGAGCCACGCCCACTTGAACATTTTTTTCTCGATTTTTTTTCTCGCAATTTCATTTCCTAGAAGCTGTGCGTTTTTGTCCATAAGTACAACATACAAAAAATCCGAATTGATTTGGTCAATTTTGACGGAAGAGATAGTTTTTATGGTAGGGCTTCCTCAAAAGCTTCCACTAACTCAATTGTACCTATGGTGGCATTGTTCAATATGCCCACGAACCATCGTCGCCTCCTGGCTTGTTCTTATTATGATTGCAAATTATTGATGCTGCCTTTCTCATAATATTTTGTTGAGAGCCTCCATATCGATTTTAATTGATATAATTATTTGCAATGCTTTGCTATCCAGGACTCAGAACTGTGTGCCCTTTTGTTACAACTGTGTTTCAATTGTTTGACTCTGCTCTAGTTTGTTTATCTCTGACCTGAGGAAACAACACACGGTTTCTACTTTTGACTATTTATGGGAAACAAATCGAGGCTCATGAAGAGTGAGGTAACAGATAGAAAAAAGTACAATTGACAGCATAGCATTGGGGTAATTGGCAGGCACAACAAGCAAACGTTCAAACACAGGATGGGATGAAATGCAGCAATGTGAATGTAAAAATGTTTGGTCTTGGGAGGTGGGAGGGTATGTAGGTAGAAAAGAGCACAGAAAGAGAGGAAAGATGACAGGAGATGGAGAATCCCACCAACTTGAATTTCTGTAGGCAAACGACAGATAAACACACTCAAGAAGGTGGTTCCTCCAACAGGAGAAGTGAAAAAACAAAATATTGGATTAAAGTGAAGGGGGTTAAAGGATTGGGAGTTCAAAGTGAAGTGTTTACGAGAAGGACACTTACATCAAGGAAAAGCTCAGGATGATGGGATTGCTGACACACCATAGCAGAGGTGGAGCAGAGGCAGGAAAACATAGAAAGATCACCAACTGGTCTTTGATAAGAGCATCATGCCTTATTGTATTGGACACTGTTTCACCAGTGTGTTCAAAACGGAAAAGGAAAAGGGATTTAAGAGAAAGGGAATTTGAACAGGAACACAGGCAATTTAATATCGTATGGACCACCTTGTATCAGTTTGAAGAGAGGAACTAAAAATATATTTCTCACTGGTTTTGAAACAATTTCTATTCCAAAAAGTACAACTGAAGATGTTATTGAGATAATACACCCAGACAATTTTGTGAACCTTACTGAAGCTGAAAGAATACTGAGTATTCAGGAACAACAACAGAAGTTCAGATCAGAATGAAATGCTTTTCCAGTTAAAGGAAACAATACAACAGTAACTAGGGATAAATTTAGAGTATCTCAGAGAATTTTCTCGTTTCTGGGTATAGATGCCTTTTGACTTGATGCCCTCATACAATAAACATTTTTCAATCAATGGAAGTTAAGAGATCAATTTCCCAGTGGAGGCTAGAGTGCCAAAATCACTCTCTGTTGATCTAGAATTGATTCGGTGCTTGTCTGACAAAGGGAACATGTTCAATCCTGGAAAATCTCAATCTAACATGCCACCCTGAAAGGAATGTCAAACAAACCTATTTGTATGGTCAGGACATGGGAGAGGTACACTCTCTTGAACTTCTCATCCTCATCATCAGTGAAAACGTCTCCTGTGCTAACCATGTAGCAAAGCTGGCCTGAATAGCTGCAGACTTTACAGTTTCCATGATCCCAACTAGACTAGATGTGGTGTAATGGTTCGAGCATCTGCTCTGAGTCTGGGAGTCGGTTGTTAAAATGGTTGTTCAAATCCTGGCTGAGTCATACTAAATAGTTTAAAAATGGTACATGCTGCTTCATTGCTTTATGCTCAGCATGAAAACAACAAACTGGGCAGTGACACTCACCCAACTTCACAAGATGTTTATTCTCATAAACTTGGGCCAAGTTTGGTGAAAAGCTAAACAGAGATTTTCCTTTTCTGCTTCTGTAGCAAAATCAGCAGCAAATCTCTTCCAAATTCATCATCGACATTCATAATGCCCATGTGGAGCCAACCAAAGTGTTTCACCAAACTAATCACAGCTGGTATTCGATAAATATTATTTGGATAGGTTCGAAGGAGAGAAGGGAATTGTTTCTTGTCACCCAGACACTTACAACTTGATCCATAAGTTATCTGAAGAGATTTTTTGAAATAAATGAAAAAAACTTTATAGGTCGATAATATATTCTACCAAAACATGAGTATTACATGTAAACAAAATCTCCAATCATTTTAGTGACTATACCTGTGGAACAGAAAACAAGCTCAAGATATTGTTAGATTTATAGAAAATTCTGAGTTGAATGGACCAACAATTGCATGGGAATAAGATTCCTCAATTAAATCATTTGTTTCGATATTCTTCCTGATTTCAGTCAGAACATACTGCATGAGCTGGTAATTGAAAAGCATGAATCATAAATAAAGTAACCCAATGTTAAGTTGGAAGGAGTGAATCATCTTTGTTTATTTCATCAATAGCAAAAAACCATGGTCATGGCCCATTGTAATTGTATTGGTTGTAACCTATATGAAGACAATCCATCGCTCGGTAAAGATTACTTCATTTAAAAGGCGATGTTTAACGTGTACTTCAAATAAAGACAACATAAATATATACAGCCCAACCTTTAACTGTCATATAATATTCCTTGAGTAAAAATCAATAATAAAAGTAATATTATTTATTTACTGCTATATAAGCTGAATACAAATATATAGGTCTGACAGGGTAACCTTGAGGTTTGTACACTCACAGATGAGCTGTCTTGTCTAAGTTTGAAAGTCAGTCCCAGTTATAAACAGTCAGCCACATATTATAAACAGTCAACAGTCTGCAGTCAGTCAGCCACATATTATATATATACATACATACATACAAACATATATGTACATACAGAGAGAGAATGTGCAGGATTTTGTCAGGTATGAAGAGAGGGAAAATTTATGCTGCCTGTCTGCTGATGACTCCACTCTCTGCCATGACATCTTGAACCCTTCTGTCAAAGAGTTAAAGAGTATTTCCACAGAGTCAGTGAGATATTGATGAATATTAGGAATAGGATGGGCCTAAAACACTGCTTTTAGTACTCCAGCGTTGACTCATGGAGGAGAAGATTCCATTGATAGAAGTTGTTGTTCAAAATTGACACATTTTATTATTCTCTCAATATGTGATCGGCCACAGCTGTTGAAAATTTACCACATTCTGATGTTACTTCAGCTCATGTTGAATTTCCAATGAGCACTTAATTTATAAAAAAAAAAGTCTTTGAAAGAGTGACTCATAATCAGGATTTCAGAATTGGACTTGCCAACAAAACAAAGCTATTCATATGACTTACTTCTGGCAGATGAAAACGGGAGGATGTCCTTTAAAACTGGATGGTCTTCAAGTGCTGTGGTGTGAAATGGGAAAATTCCTCCAAGAATGATATCTCCATTGGAAAACATTCCTTTAAGGTTTTTCTTGTCATGGAATTTTGGATTCCACAACAGACAACAGGCAGGATCGCACACAGTAAAATAATCCAAATCATTGTTCACTCTTCACCAATAAGTATTACTTCAAAAAAAAATAAAGCTCTTTCTCTGTCCTTCAAAATAATTTACCGACATTGAATGAAAGAGAGCATTACTTAACTTGTTGGATGATAAATAGTCCCCAGTTTGTCACCTCATGCAATGCTCCACACATAAGTTTTTATGCTTTTGCAATCCTCCACACACCCTACCTTCGCTAATTTTAGAGATTACAAATATTATAGAGAAATTACAAATTAATGAGAGAGATTGCAAATCTCTAATTGGAATATATAAACGTTATTATCCAGGATTGAGGTAGTTACAATCACATTCATTCTTTCACATTAAAACAGTATTTTAATTTTTCAGTTGCTTAACAACATATTTCACTGGGGAAAGTGTTACGTGGTTTATTGCTATTACCTCCACCATGCAAGTTATCTGGAGCTTGTGTTTTCACCAATATTTGTGTCAGTCTTTCTGTGAGCAGAATATCTCAAAAAGTTATGTCGAATCTTGGTGAATAGGTTGGGTGTGTGACAAGGATAATTGATTGGTTTTGGTGAAGATACGGATCTAGATATGAGAATTTTTCAGGTGATTCTTCACCATTGAGAGATAGGATCAAAAACGATAAATAGCATGATGTCACAAAAAGTTATGAACGAATTCGGACGAAACTCGGGCATGAGTTGGTTAGGTGACAAGAATAAGCCAATTTGATTTTGTTCCTGCCTGGTTCCAGATCCAGTCTATCAGTGGAAAGAAACATAAAGTGTTCATCCTGTCAAAGGCATGTGCTCTATCGAGTGCTGTCTTATTAGCTCCACCACAGAAGGTGGACGGAGGATATGTTTTCATACCTCTCTATGTATACGTATATATATATATATATATATATTATATATATATATATATATATATATATATATATATATATATATGTATGTATATATGAATATGTATGTATGATATATATTATATATATATATATATATAATATAATATATATATATGTGTGTTTGAAATGTATATATATATATATAATATATATGATGATATGTACGTATGGACATGTATGTATATATTATATATTATATATATATATATATATATATATATATATATATTATAATACCAAGCTTGCACACTAAAAACTCGGCTCGCCTTCACACAATCCCTATGAAACTGCTGTGGCACTTAGCGGACATGCCGACAATGTTTGGGAAGTCTTGGCGTTCCATAGTACCACTTGCATTTTGCACAATGCGTATTTTTGTCATTCCCCGTGTACGGTCTGTCGTCTGCTACCAGCTATGTTGTACTGCTATGAACGAGGTTATTAACCAATATCGATTATTCTGGGAAATATCAATTCCGTAACAACGCTCGCAACAGAGTTATTATTATTTATTATTTATTAACCTCTGTTGCGAGCGTTGTTACGTAATGTTTACGTTCAAATTATTGCGAGTGTTGTTACGTTCAAATTATCACTTTCTGTTCCTGCTTGCATTTGTCTTTCGCTTTCCTTTTGTAGATTCCTAGACTGGTAAGGGTGGGGATGCTGCCGTAAGGCGCCGGAGGCAGGCGTATGACAGGCAGCATCGTGCTCGGCAGCAATTGTTAACACTTGCAGCGGATCTCATTGTGAGGGAATTGCCTGTCGATGTAGCACCATTCTGTGTTGGTGGGCTTGACAACCAATGCCCGCATGTTGCTGCACTTCGTTTTCCTGGAGAGAAACTTAATTGTTGCCATAATGGGGATGTCCTCTTGCACCTCTTTCCCCATATCCACCTGAACTCCAGCTGCTGCTTACATCTGGCGACTCTGCTTCTAGGAATTTCCTAGACAACATCAGCGCATACAACAGCGCCTTTGCTTTTGCGTCCATGAGTGCTTCGGTACACCACTACGCAACTCCAGGTCCATACTGCTTCAGGATTCATGGCCAGGTGCACCACAGAGCTGGCACGCTGCATCCCTCACCTGGGTCAAGCCACGGTATGGGCAAATGTACATTCTGGAAGGTCGCCAAGCTCTTGATGCACGTTTGCAAGATCCTCACAATGCTGGGTGCACAGAAAGTACCATGGGTATAATTCAAGGAGTACTGGAAACCAACAACACCTACGCTGTAGCATATAAACATATGCATGAATTTGAACGTGAAGCGGCTGGCAGCGCAGACATCTCGGGGACACCTCTTGCGACTGTTCGCATGGTCATCAAACATGGTCATGACCAACGCCGTTATAATGAACCAATACATGACGAGATCGCAGCTGTGTTTGTTGGTGATGATGGTGCACCCCCCGTACTCAATGACATTGTCATCTATCCCCGCGACAGGCCACTGTCGAACTTAAGTTACATGTCTGCGAACTGTTACCCAATGGTATACCCCCTGCTTTTCCCCCGAGGGGATTTGGGCTGGGTTCAAGGTACTCTGCATGTTGAGCTAAGCGGACACCTAAACGACAGACAGTCACGTTACTTCAATAATATGCATACAGAATTGCCATCTGAGAACCATTCTCACCTGTACATTGCTCTGGGAAACTATTCCAGCAGTATTTGGTGGATGCCGATGTTAAGGCTGAGGCCTCCAGGCTTGATTTCCTGCGCCGCAATCAATCGACCCTCCGTGTCGAAAAGTACAGAGGCTTGATGGACCATATGCACACAGCAAGTGCATCACAGACGGTATTCCAGGTAAAGTAGTCATCCTTCCGTCCTCTTATTCTGGCAGTCCGCGAGCAATGCAGCAGCAGAACTACCAGGATGCTATGGCAATAGTCTGCAAATACGGCAAGCCGGATATATTTTTGACTGACTTTTACGTGTAACCCAAAACTGCAAGAGATCACTGGCAGTTTGGGTCCGCGCCAGTATGCGCAAGATTGACCTGACCTGGTAGCCAGAGTCTTCATGAGGCACCTGGAGGAATTGCTGAAAGATATTACGGACAGACATGTCGTCGGTGTGCCTTTTGCGTATGTTCACGCGATTGAATTTCAGAAACGCGGCCTCCACCATGCGCACATGCTTATCATTCTTGATCAGGTGAGCAAGCTTAGAAATCCGCTAGACATTGATTCTTTGATTTTGGCTGAGATCCCTGACAAGGTGACTCAGGCACGCTTTTTGATGTTGTGCAGTCGTGTATGGTTCATGGTCCATGCG
>CM068953.1:201095497-201106946 GCA_035128595.1 Eptatretus atami
TGGAGCTTATTACATTTTGGTTGGAAAACGTGTGTATAAACCTGGAAGAGGTACTCGGTGTGCTTACCTTCCCTCCCACCGAGAGCACATGGAGATGGAAACTACTGGGACCATGTGTCACAACTGGAAAGATCGATGCCCCTCCCCACTCTCAACTACTTAAAGCGAAACCCTCTCATCATTTCAGCTGTGATGGTCATTTTTGAAGAAATGCAAACTGACAGGTAAGTTGACATGCTCGCCCAGTCCACCTACAATACTGGTCTGTTTGTCATTACATCTCAAATTGATAAATTTTCATTATATTCCCTCCCAGCTTTGACTCGTCGATAGAAGATTCCAGTCTCTCCATTGACATTTTAGACAAGTTCTCGATTGAGGATGACTCAATATCATGGGATGACTTTGGATTTGAATCGACACACAATAGCGACAATGCCAAAGTACTTTTCAAACTGGATCAAGGGAATTCAGGTCAGGTCAGACTAGATCAGTGACTTGCTACAGGTACCATGAAAACCTGTACTAACCTGTTTCATGGTTGGGTTTTCAGCAACTAAACCGTTTCCCCCACCAAGATTCTTGGTGAGGAGGGTGTATGATATGGACACCCAGTAGGATTAAAAGCAACACCTGTCAAAGGGCGGAGGAGCTCCTCGTGAGCCAACGGCCATCCATACGTAGTACAAAACTGTGTCTGCGGACGTCCTCCTGCAGTTGGATTACTTTTTATGAGGAGGTTGGTGGTGACAGGATTTGCACTCTGGCCACCATAAAACACTCCACTCTGCAAAACGTTTCAAAATAAAAAATAAATCTGAAAATCACTCCGTGGGAGGATGTCCTGCCCTTCGCAGGGCAGCTCACCAGATGACGGAATTGGGGCAAAGCCTTTGGGACCCCAAATCTTTGATGACAGGAGGGAAAGCACAGGGAACTGTTCCAGGGTCAGATTGTGGTAGTGTGTTTCGGGGTGGTAGTGAGGGGTCATCCACCAGACGTCGGTCTCCTTGGGTTAACCTGAGGTGGTCCCTTCACGTGAGTGCCTGGAATGTCCTATACTGAAGAGAGGATGATCACCTGTCGCTGTTATCATCTGAGCTCAATCGTTTGAACATCAGTATTGCAGCACTCTCTGAGGTTCGGAGAACGGATTGCGGCGACATCATGGCAGGTGGTTACACCTACTATAGGTGTTGGCGATCTGATGGTTAATTTTCCCAAAGAGTTGCTATAGCTGTGTCCAATAAGCTGACTCCAATGATAATTCAGGTAACACCGGTCAACAAGCATATTATGAAATGAAGGATTCGTCACTGCTTGCATGTCATTTCCCTGGTCTCTGTATATGCTCCGACTGAGGTGAGTGAATTCACCGTGAAGGACGCATTCGATGTCACGCTCGAGTCTGTGGTCAATCAATGCCCCAGGCAAGATACTCTTCTAGTCTTGGGGATTTCAATGCATCGTTTGGAACTGATAGGGATAGTTATGAGACAAGTGCTTGTCTCCATGGGTCTGGAACTGTGAACCAGAAGAGCACGAATCTCCTTGATTTTGCAAGAAGTCATGGACTTAGGGTGGCTGGTTCATGGTTTCAGTGCCCACAGGCTCATCGATGGACTTGGTATTCCACGCTGGTGGTGTGGCAAAGGAGATTGACCATGTGCTCGTTGATGGTCGCTGGAGGATAATCCACAACTCCAGGGTCTACCAGAGTACTCAGTTCCTCAATACTGACCACAGGCTTGTTGTGGCAACTCTGAAGTTGCAAGGTAAATCCAGAAGAATGGTACCGTCCCAGCCTAGGCTGGATATTGGCAAGCTCAAGGAGGAGATGGTCAGTGAGGAGTTTGTGGATAGGCTGAGTGGACATTTGGGGGGTCTAGGTGCTTTGGGGCATCGTGAAGAGTTTTGGACTGCCTTCAAGACCACCATCCATAACGTTGCCGGTGGATGTCTTGGATCTCACCATAGCGCAAAAAAGAATTTTGTCTCTAACGGGACAATGTACTCCATTTACCAGAGACGCAGGGTCGAGCTGTTCAAGGAGCTGAGGGGTAAAACTCCACGTGCACTAAGGGTTGACAATGAGGCCTATGTGCAAGGAATCTGTGAGTGGGTAGAGCATCACCTGTGGACAAGTGATTATTGTCGTGCTTCCAGGGGAATTTCCGCATTGCGTTCTGCCAAGCCTGTCTGTCGGTGCACTGCAGTGAGAGCAGAGGGTGGTGGGCTCTTGAGCGTGGAGTCTGAAGTGAAGGACCGCTGGGCTTGTTACTTTGAGTAGCTGTACCAGGCTGATCCACCAGTTGTCAATAGGATGTCAGGGGTGTTACTATCCAGATTGCTGACCCTCCAATCAACTATGGTCCACCTTATTTTGTGAAAACACAGACTGCATTGAACCGGTTTAAATGGGTTAAAGCTTCTGGGATTTGTGGCACCCATGCCAAACTTCTCAAGGAAGGTGGAATTGCTGCACTCGTGGCATTGCATGCAGTTCTATACTCTGCCTGGAACACAGGCATCATCCCAACTGACCGGAAGAGGGGCCTTGTTGTCCCTCTATGGAAAAGGAAGGGTGGTCACCAAGACTGCAACTACTGATGGGTGATGCTGCTCTCAGTGCCGGGCAATGTCATTGCTCAGACAATTCTTGATTGGTTTCGCCACCATCTGCTTGAGCACCAGCATCGAGAGCAGTCAGGCTTTACACCAAAGAGGTCAACGATTGACCGTATCCTTGCTCTTTGGGTCCTCACCGAGCGCAGGCGAGACTTTTGGCAGGGGCTGCTTGCAGCTGTGGTGGAAAAGAGTTCAATTTCCACAAGTTGGATTAGCATACCAAAGGAGAATCTTTAATTTTGTATATACGGAGGAAGAACATTGAATGATTCACTGAAACATTTGAATGGACTTCACTGAAACATAATCCCGAAGCAATTCTTCTTATACACAACTTGACATTCCAAAGAATGGGAGGGGAGAACTACAGGGTTAGCTGATAAGCATTAGGCAAAAGCACTCAAACTGAAATACATGTCCGCTGAGTGAAAGAGAATGACATAATCATGGCAAAAGTTGCAGTGATATCAACCAGGTCACCTTGTTTCATAGTAAGACATTCTTTTTTTTAATCAATATTTAGGTCAAAGACTTTTTGGTAAAGGGAAACATAACTGACAGCCAATTCGACTATCGCATAAAAATTAGATTTATAAAGCACCAGCAACATTATAATTGAGAGTACATGAATATAATTATTTTTCTTCCACACAGCCTATTTGATCTCTGCAAAGCATTTGATTCAGTGAATCAGGATGCCCTCGGAGATTCTTGGTCTTCGTGGGGTGCCACCAAAACTGATCAATCTTTTGTCTGAACTTACTCTGGTACTGAGAGTGCTGTGAGATGTGGTGATACCATCTCTGATTTATTTCCTGTTGTTAGGAAGTTTGTCAGGGTGTATACTGGCCCCCACACTTTTCAGCCTTGTGTAGACTGCATTCTAGGGTCATCTTTGTTGAGACGAGATATCCTTTTGGTGCCCTCAACTGCTGAATGAGGAGTCTGTGCCACTGGGAATACGGGTTTTTTGGGTCAAAACTAAGATCCAGGCTTTCAATTACACCTTGGATGCTGCTATCCTGTCTGTGCTTGTTTGTGGCGAGGATGTTGAGGTCACGGAGAGAATTCACTGACCTTGGCAGTGATATTCATGTTTCTGCTGGCTGTGAGCAAGAGGTCAACATACGTCTGTTTCAGACCTGGGGAGTCAATGATTCAATGGATCATGGGGTGTGGCGCTGCCGGTACCTGTGCGG
The DNA here is from genome assembly GCA_035128595.1 of Eptatretus atami. Classification (NCBI taxonomy): domain Eukaryota; kingdom Metazoa; phylum Chordata; class Myxini; order Myxiniformes; family Myxinidae; genus Eptatretus; species Eptatretus atami. Next base: position 201,099,325 of record CM068953.1, read on the forward strand.
GAGGATGAAAGTTTAAATCTTCAGATCCTTGGTGCTTCCAGTCTTCCTCTCTGGATGTGAGACATGGACTCTGACCAGGGATCTGATATGGAGACTTAATTCCTTTGGTACCAGGTCTCTTCGGAGAATCCTTGGTTGTCGTTGGTCAGAATTTGTGTCCAACGAGTGGTTGCTGAGAGACTCAAATGAGATTTGTCCCGTGCATAGTCTGTGAGCATCAGCTGTGTTTGTATGGCTATGTGGCTCATTTCCCTGATACTGATCCTGCTCACCGGATTCTCTCAGTGAGGGAGCCTCATGAGTGGAGGAGGCCAATGTGCCAACCACGTGCCTGGTGGTTGCAGTAGATTGATCAACATCTCAAGGAGATGGGGATGGGCAAGGCATCTGCCTGGGGGGATGGCCTGACCGGTACCCTTGGAGTACCGACGGAAAGTGGATGCAGTGACACGCTGGTCCGGTGCATGCTCCCATACCTGACCTGACCTGATCAAGTGAATTCAGCCATTGACAAATTTGAGGGAAAGTTTCTTTTTTTAAATGTAATGCCATACACAGCTCTAAATGCTATACAAACAGCTAACACAATATATATATATATATATATATATATATATATATATATATATATATATATATATATATATATATATATATATTCGTTTTCACATGATGCCCTTGCAAAATTAATTAACACAAATGATGTTTTTTCTCAAATTGAGAGTGAGTTCATGGATTTGGTTGAGGACTTTTTGAATGACCGTGCCACAGAAACTGACATGTTTTCCCCATTCATGTCCGAGTTGTTGGTCCCACTCGATCTATCCTCCGAAAGATGAGACCTATTTAATTAGTTATATTCAAAACCATCGCCTGGTGGGGCGCTATTAAATCATGAATATTAATATTGCCATTCACATTTTTCATGGCTTTGGCAAGAATTCTGTTCGTAAAAAACAAGTTGTGTGTAGTTGCAGCCTGACACAGAGATTCAAGCAGATACCACTTTTCCCTGCAGCTAAAACTTCCCTCCTAACCATCTCAAATAATCAACATGCCATAAACTATGGCAGGTAAGTGATGTGTTTGCTTTCAGTTTGCAGATTGCTTCCAGGAACTTGAATTCCATCCATCCATCCATTGGGACCATACTCTGTGCAGAGCATTGGTGCTGCCGAAACATTCTCCTTGGCTATTGGGCACAATACTGGACAGGTCGCCACTCCGGCACAGGATACTAGCAAGCTGGCACTCATTTTGCCGACCTCAGCAGGATGACAGTCAGAGTCAAAACTAGCTTTTATTAATTAAACAGCTGAGTGGGATTTGAACTCAGGATCCTAGGATCCCATGCACGCCACCCTAACTATTAAGCCAACACCAGGCATACAAACTTGAATTCATGCCAGTTTCACAAACAAATGAGTCAAACATTTTAAAATGCATACCCAGCTCTTGTTTTGCGCTTGCTCTTAGGTCTCCCAATATCCCTCCCACTTTCCTTGTACAGAAAGCTGCTTGTTCACGTTCCAACGTTTGAGCCAACCTTCAACAGCCAACCCTCACTCAAATCAACAAAGCTTTCTTTCCTCCAAACCTGTGAACTTGGTGCCCCCTAGAGGACACTCTATCAGCACATACTTCCACAATATTTTAAGTTGCTAATGTCAGGATTTCTTAATGTAGATGCATTATATACATTTATTTTTAAAAGCGAGTATATCTATGTAATATATGTGAATGGCGAGATGCCATAAGTAAGTGGGAATACATTAAGTTGCAGTGAAGTGATGATGAGGGCTTTTGCAATTTGTTTTTGCTTTGTAATGTGTTTTAATTTAGCGTGTGCAACAATGTGGGTAAATTTTAATTTCCATTTACTAAATTGGAAAATAAATAAATAAAATTGGGGAAAAGTGCACCCCACCCTCATCCCACCCCTTCCCCTCTCCCACCCCTCCCCTCCTCCTCCTTCCCATGTGCAGTGGGGAGTGGAGGGTGGGGGAGGGGAAGGGGTGGGATGAGGGTGGATGCGCACTGGGGGATTGGGGGAATGGGGTGTGGCATGTGTGTGGTGTGGGTTAATATTAATTACCATTCACTAAATTGGAAAATAAATAAATATAATTGTGGAAAAGTGTGACCCCACCGTCATCCCACCCCTTCCCCTCCCCTCTCCCTCCCCATGTGGGGAGGGAGGGGAAGGGGTGTGGTGAGGGTGGGGCACACTGGGGGATTGGGGAAATGGGATGTCATGTGGATGTGGTGCATGGGTGGAAACAAAGGGATCAAGTGAATTTTTTTTAAAATTAATATTTTTTCAATTATTTAATTTTTGCAATTTTTTTTTCTTTTTTTCAATTATTCAATTTTTTCTTATTTATCGTCTTTGTATTTTGTAATTCCTGTGAGTAAAAACTTTGGTTTTCTCAGATTAATCTCCTTTTCAGATGCTAATTTTGTGAATGTTTCTGTTGCTTTTGATTTTCTTGAGTAATGAGCTGTATTATTGTAATTACCTACAATGTCCTGAATAAAAGAGAACTGAGTTCAGTAAATTTTAATTGTTGAGTTCATCGTTGAGTTCATTGTTGAGACTGAGTTCATTGTTGAGAACTGAGTTCAGTACATTTTTTTGAACAATCTCTCTTTCAAAGTGCAGTTAAAGCGCTTGATGATGATGGCTTTTCCTTCATTAAAGGTGCTTTTCAATGTGATATCGTTATCTTTAAGGAAATTCTGAAAATTTATGTTATAGAAGTCTGTTCCCTCATCAGTCCATCATATTTTTGGCTTTCATTTGTTTTTATTAAATACCTGTTGTAATGCGATCACAAGAGTGGTGCCTCTTTTATTTTTCAAAGGAACTTCCCATTCATGTCTTGACCATAAAATCAATAATGGTTAATGCATACTTATATCCCCTGTCATTTTTCTGTTCAATTAAATCAGCAGACCATAAGTAATCAACTGCTATGGAATAGAACTTTCGCCTTTTAAATTTGTGATTATCACTTTATGCAATTCATAAGCTAAAAGCTTCTCATCTGAAGGTGTGTAAGCTTGCTCCTCAGTCTTGATGCCTTCATCAGAGCTTAATAGTTTTTTGCATTACCAAGCCCCATTATTAATTTCCACCTATCATCTGCCTCACTCTCAACCTATCCATTTTTTGTCTCAACATTGGACTTCGTATCAAAGATAAGTTATTCAACATTTTTCTCTCAGCTTCGTGTTTTTCTTCCAATGATGTGCTATTTACATAAGCAATATCGTGTTTCATGCAAACATCATCCACCGTGTTTTTAGGTTTGCTCCATGGATTAGGATTGTCAGCTTCATCTCATCTCTTGTCCAAGTTTGTTCCTGTCTCGCAGAAAGAATATCCTGGTAGATGCAATTCCCCTGGTATCCAAGTTGTTGTAAATTTACTCCCTGATAAAAGCTTTTGTATATCTCCCCCAGTTTTATGGTTGTCACGTCTAGATTTACTCTTTTTGACAAATTCACACTTTTTGCTTCCACACACTGAACTTATCCCCCTTCATATAAATCTATTGTTTTTACTTTTATTGGATGTGATATTTTTAGTATCAGTTTTCTTTTTACATTTAAGATAATAAACCATTGTACTTATTTATTATAAAGGTTAAACTTTATTCAATAACTTTCCTGCAGAGCGTGACAGCCTTTTTGACTTTCAAAATATGTATTTGAATCTTACTTTGTAAAACATAGCATGCTTAAAAAAAACTCCTCAATCTATCATCCATTTATGAGGCAGAAAATGCTTCATCGACTTCTTTTCCTTTCCTTGTTGCAACAACCTTTTCAAAATATTACTTATTTAACTTTCCTAATTGTAAGGTTGTTTTTTTTAATTTAATGTCAAAATCACTCAATTTAATAATCATATCTTTCTTTACAAACTCCTCATCCATTTTCTCTCACTTCTCTTTGATTTATTCTTCATTCAATACTTCATTCATTTATAATGTAAAAAAATGCATTACACCTATTCCTCCCAAATTACCAGTCACCACATATATATCCTCTTTCATATCCTTTTTCATATGCGTGTCAGTATCCATCTCTGTATTCATCTCTATAATATTCAACTACAATTCGACGATGAAGAGTTTGGAAGATTAATGATAATATATGATTTATGACATTACCAAAACACTCTCTGCTTTTTAAGAATAAGCATCTCAATTTGTTCGATAGAATCATTTATTACGCAGAAAACCTTTCATATTCAGTCTCATTTAACTCTTCAAGACCATTTTTTCCTTCCTCCCCACAAATATATCCTTTTTTTTCTCCCTCTCCTTCATCTCTTCTTCCTTATCTTCCTCTTTAACCTCTCTAGTTTCTCTCACAGTACATGAACCATCTCCCCATAGACTATCAAATATATATTCATCTGGATTTCCAGATATTGCTGTTTCCAATATAATATATCCAAGATAAGAGGAAACCAATAATATTTGTTCTGAATTTATAAAAGAGTTTTATATTTCATCAACTTCAGTGCCTTTTCATTATTTAACATTTTAGTTAAATCCAAACTTGTTGGTGTATCAACATCAGTATAAAGCCAATCTGTTATTGAGAAACCCCCATTATTATGTTGTCGAACATATTTATTAAAATAGTGAATACCCTTTTCTTGTAAGTGTGCTTGAACACAGAAATGATAGTTTTCTTGAAGTCTTCTTGCTGTCATTTATGAATCAAAAATGTATGTTTCAGACAAAAGTAGATGTGAAATGTTGCTTCTGGGATGCCCATTCAAATGAATGGGAAATGGGAAAAACTATCTGACCCAAGTCCCAATAGCTCAAAATGGGAGACTCACTTCCTCCCCACCTATCCCCTTCCCTCCCATACAAGCAAATGAAAAATTTAGATTTTCTGATTAAAGCACTTTTTTCCCCCAACATAATCACAATCCTTTAATATTTTTATTATACTCAAAAAGTGAACCAACAAATATTTGTCCATGTTCTACTTTCGGGAATAACTTAATTTTCTTATAACATTCATTTCCATCGAGTATATTCACAAAGAATAACTTTGAACTTGGTTCTTGGTTTAAGTATCTTTGTTGAGCAGAGATGAAATGATAAACTTCTCTTAATGCTCTTGTCTGACCACCTCCTGAGCCACGTATCATTTTGTCGATTCCTTATATTTTTCATAGTCTTTCAAATTCAACATTATTTATGATTTTATGAAAGTATGATATTTATTTTATGAAAGTTCTTCTCAAAATCATTTGAAGCAAGCTGTTTTATTTTTGTGTCAAAATGAGTCGGCCTGGAGCCAGCCAAGCTCCCTCGCCCGAAGCAAAAATGCAACTAATTTCCTTTGAGAGACACACCCAAAAAAACCATTGTTTCCTCATTTCCATGATGTCATCAACTTGTCCTATTTACAACCAAACGTAAATTTTGGCTTGTTTCATTCAGAGAATGGAATATTCAGGAGTACTTCGACCTTGCAGATCAAGCTTTTTCACAAGAGGAGAGGTGAGGTCCTTACACCGATTTGATATTTGTTGTTTTATACAGAATTAAATCACTATACGACTAATAATTATTGTTGTTTTTTTCTGACAGGTTGGCCCAATAACAACATCGTTGATAATGATGTTGGAAAATGAAGCCAACGAATATCATGAAGAATGGCAGAATATGAATGAAATCCTTATAGATCTTCAATTATTTCGAAGAGAATTAAATGGCATCATGTCTCGGTGGTTGTGAGACCTTTCACACCCCCTGACATTGGATAAGTCAAAATAAAGGTGAGAAATTATCCCCCTGTCTCTCTCTGTCTCTGTGTCTATCTCTGTCTGTCTCTGTCTGTTTTGGTGTTAATTGTTGGCTGTTTTGAACCATGGAGTGTTGACTCATTTTCAATTCTTTTTTTTTTTTTTGCAGTTTAAACAGCTGTCTGGATAAACCTGACACAAAACTCAATCTTCTGGAGGTAAATGTTGTATTTTTATTCTATATATATCATTATATAATCATCATTATATACCCTATTATTTTTCTCTCTTGTTTTTAAATAGAATATGGTGATCGAGTTTCAAAATCACAAACCGTCAGACTGCTGCTGCGAAAGAGGATTTTGTTCAATGTTTTCAATCTTGTTAATTCTATATGCTTTGCTTACATATTTAATTCTTAATTACAAAAAAAGAATAAAGGGGTGTAAAGGGAGGGTGGAGGGGTTAGGGTTGGCATTGTGGGGGGAGGTTAGGGTTAGGTTTGGGGGGTAGGTGCGCTCACCCAATGACCCACCACTCCCTATCATCCCACCCCTCCCCTCCCGTGTGTGTGTGGGGAAGGGTGGGGTGTGGGATGAGGGGGTGTGATGGGTCAAAGGTGGGGGCGCACAAGGGGAGGGGTAGGATGAATTGATGGGGCTTGTGTGGGTGTGGCTGGTGTGGGTGTGGCTTGTGTGGGTGGAAACAAAGAAGGGGTGGAGCAAGTTTTTAAATTAAATAAACATGTAGTGTGGGGGAACTAATAAACTAATCACTAAACAAATGGATATGATGGATGTGGGTGTGGCTTGCATGGGTGTGGTTTGGGTGGGCAGAGTCAAAAGGGGTGGAGTCAATTTTTGATTTTTTAAATTATTATTATTATCTTTGTCTTTTGTAATTCCTGTGAATGAAATGAACCTAAAATCTCTTCCCCCTCTAAATCACATAACTTGTAAGTCCAAGGAACTGTACCGATTACATGAACAATTTAAAAAAGTTAATTTGTCCATCACTTAGTATAACTTTTTCAAAATGAGATTTCCACCTGTATATTCTTACTGTATCACCAACTTTGAACTTAGGCTTTATGACATTAATCTGTTTTTTTATTCAAATTTGGTAAATGTTTCTGATGGCTTGGTCTTCGTTGAGGTATGAATCGTGTCATTGTACTTATCTACAATGTCCTGAATTAAAGATAACCATTGTTGAGAACCGAGTTGAGAGAACTTTCTATATAGTCTCTTTTAAAGTGCGATTTAAACGCTCAATGACAATGGCTTTTCCTTGATTAAAGGTGCTGTATCATGTAATACTGTTATTTTTGAGAAAATTCAGAAATGTTTTGTTGTAGAACTCTGTACCCTCATCAGTCTACCATTTTTTAGGTTTTTCTCTTGCTTTTATTGAATATCTGTTGGAAGGCTAACATAAGAGCATTACCTGTTTTGTTTTTAAAAGGAACAAACCACGCATATCAACTCCTCAAATCAATCACGGTTAAAGTATACTTGTACCCCTTATCATTATTGAGTTCAATCAAGTCAGCAGACCAGATATAATCAACTTCCTTGGAATAAATCTTCCTTCTATTAAACTTTGTGATTATTGGTTTATGTAATTCATCAGCTTATTGCTCTTCAGTCTTAATGACATCATGAGAGCCTATACGTTTTTTGAATTTCCAAGCCCAAGTTTCAATTTAGTACTGATCATCTTCTTCATGATGAACCTATCAACTTTTTCTGTCAAGGTTGGATTTTGTATCAAAGATAAATTATACGACATTTCTCGATCCGCTTCGTGTTTTTCTTCCAATGTCGTGCTATTTCCATAATCA
>CM068953.1:201106956-201118190 GCA_035128595.1 Eptatretus atami
TTTGCTCCACGGTTTAGGATTGTCAGCCTCATTTAATCTATTATTCAAGTTTGTTCCTGGACCACAAAAAGAATATCCTGGGAGAAGTAATTCCCCTGGTATTCCAGTTGTTGTAAATTTACTTCCTGATGAAAACTTTTGTATATCTCCCCCTCGTTTGTGTTTGGTGATGAATTTACTCTGTTTAGAGCCACACACCGAACATGTTCCTTTTTGTATAACTATTATTTTTACTTTTAACATATGAGATATTTTTTACTCTTGGTTTTCTTTTTACATGTTAGACAATAACTCATTTATTTATGAGAAAAATTCCTACAAGAGTGCGAAAACCTTTTTAGTTTCCAACATGCACATTTGAATCTTAATTTTAAAAACATAAAGAATCATTAGAAATGTCTTCACTCTCTCCTCCATTTATTTAAGAAAAAAATGCAAAACTTTAATCAAAGTCAATTACACCAACATCATCAATAATATAATCTTTTCTTTATTTCTCTTCTTTTTCTCCACTTTCTCGTTAATATCTTCTTGCTGAACTCGATGTTAATACTCTTGATGTATATATTTCAAATAGACTAGTCAATTCTTTGTTTTCCTCCTCAGTGCGTTGAGATCGATTTATTTTCTGTAATACCTTCGATCTTTTTATAATTTCACTGGTTTTAATATTTTTATATTTATTCATTGTCTCTCTTACCTCCCTCTCTCTTTCCTACTTCTCTCTTTTCTCCCTCTCCTCCTTCTCTTTCTTCTCCCTCTCCTCCTTCTCTCTCTCTTCTCCCTCTCCTCCTTCTCTCTCTACTCCCTCTCCTCCTCCTCTCTCTTTTCCCCTCTCATTCTCTCTTCCCCCTATCATTCTCTCTCTTCTCTCTCTCTCTTCTCCCTCTCCTCATTCTCCCTCTCATCCTCCTCTATTGTCTCAGTTTATTCAACTTCAACAACTTTCATCCCATAGAATATCATACATATATTCATCTGGATTTCTTGATATTCCTGCATCCAAAATATATATTTTTTTACAACAGGATACCCATAACATTTCTTCTGATTTTCTAAAAGTGCCTTTTGTTTTCTTAACTTTAAAATTCTTTCATTGTTTAACATTTTAGTTAAATCCAAAGTTGTTGGTTTATTAACATCAGTATAAAGCCAATCTTTTCTTGAAAATACCCCATTCTTGTGTTGAAGACCATATTTATTAAAACACCAAATTCCCTCTTCTTGAAGGTATGCTTGGAATCAGAAATGATAATTTTCTTTAAGCCTTCTTGCTGTCATTTATGTATCAGAAATATATGATAGATTTATATAATGACAAGAAATACCTCCCCATCTTCCCATAGTTAAATCAGTTTGTATTCCCTTACTTACTATATATAATCCTGTTCTTTGTGTTTTCATGATATAAACTGTGGCAAAGCTGTTATTGATTTTCACCTTGTTAAATTCTTTTATTTGGTGTTTGCTAATCGTGCTTCCACAAAAATCATCATTGGCTCCAAGTGGATAATATTCTTCCTTCGCAGACTGATTTAATTGTTTCAGGTCTTCTAGGTTAATTTTAAATGACCAATTATACCCCATATCATTCATATTATATCCCCATTGTTCTATTGACATACAAACGACACGCCCTTCTTTATAAAATTTTATTTTAATTGGAACTGTGAATTCTATATGACTCAGAGATAAAATCAACACCTCTGTATCTTATGAATACACAGCCGTTTTATTTAAGGATATATATTGTGATAAATCACTTAATCTCACCATCATTCGCTTCAGTCAAACGGATAATTTATTAATACATTTAGCATTTTTTTATAGGAATATTTTCTGTTCTACTATATTTCTGTCATTCAGCCTGTGCCTTTGTGTAATAATTGATAAATCAATATCCAGTTCTTGATCACCAAAGGTAGAACCGTCTTTTTCATTGTCATTTATAAAGATTAAAAATAACATCATAAAAAATTTTCTTTTTGTGTTGAAATAACAATAAGACATAATTGACCACAACACTTGGAATTTAATTGTTGGACTTGAAATGTTTGATAAACACCATTCTGCAAGAATTGTATGACTTCAACAGGTGGTGGAAGACTATAACTATCAAAACAAGTGGTGCCAGGCACAACAAATCCCGCCCATCAACTTGCCAAAGACAGAATTGCTCATGAGCTTGCAGAGATCTTTTTTGAAGTTGTTGCTGGCTTCCTTGTGAAGCTCTGTATTAATTCTACTGTCGAGCTCCATCCAGGGGCTCTGGTTGTATCACAGAGCTTGTTGGACCTTCTTAAACCTCATAGCCAGGGAGAGATAGAGCTGAAGGTTGTGGTAGTGCAGCACATACTTGGTCTTTATTATTAGGCACCAGCTTTATTACTTCGACCAACGTCTCGCTAAGTTCTTGCTGGTATTCTAACATCCATTCCTTCTGAACTGTCATGTGCTCTGGCGCTAGTGTATAGGCATTGTGCTTGCCGTGCAGGTCCTCAGGATATTTTAGGTCCACTTCTAAGATGTAGCCCATGGGGCTGTCTGGCGGGTGATCTGCAATGCTCCCAGCAATCTGCCCACAGTCCTCTACTCACTCAAAGCCGGCTGTTGGCAGTGGCTGGCTCATGACCCAGCTGCAATAGGTTATTGGCATCGAGGTATAAGATATGGCTATTAGGTTTGCTTGAGTGATACCCATCGACATGCGGGTTGTTTGCCTTTGTGTTTCATTTTGAGACCATGGAGATGCCACCGCACAGACCCGTCTCTATGAAGAGGTTCTGGTCGTAGTCCATGAGAAGTTTGAGCTCTACTCTGGTTTTCTTGAGGAGCCTGTCCCAGCTCAGGCCAGGACTCGTGTAGTAGTGGGCAGGGTCAAGACCATAGTGCCACTGGCAGGTCTTTCTGAAGGTCTCAAAGACATCAGCCAGAAGGAGCATGTCAGTATGGAGGTAGAGGTCATAGTAGTCTCGCATGTCTTTACACCCAAAAGTGGTCCAAACCTTTTGAGTGTTTGTATAATCCTCTTTGCTGTAGTTCTCTTCACTGAGCTTGCTGTGGAAGGCCTCCTGGTGAGGTAGTGGATCTGTGAATCTCTCCCAGGAGTCTATCTATATGCTCATAGGGGTATACACCCTTCCGCAGCAGTAGTTTCTGCTTTTGCTTGTCAGGCTCATATGTGGCTGTGATGTGAAACTCCTCAGGTTGGTTGGCTGATGTGAGCTTGTCCAGGGAAGCCAGGAGGAACTGGGCACTGTCAATGAACTGGAATTCAAACCAAGAGATCTTAGTTTTTTCACCTTCTTGAGTCCCCTCCCTAGTAACATCATGCTTGAGAGCGAATGAAATGGACTTTTCCATGTTGTTCAGAAAGCAGGTGATGGTACCTTCCACCTTGCTGATAGCCGACATCAAAAGATGAGAGTCATAGCCGCTCAGGTTGTGAAAGACCACAGGGGTGATTATTTGTTTCTGTTTTATCCTCAGCATTAGGTTGAAATTTATATGGCTGCCCCTCAAAACTTTCCAGTGATATGACAGTGATTGAGGACTGCGTCGCGTTGCCCCTCCCCCCTCCCCCTTTGCAACTATCAGAGGCTTAACACATATGTGACCGTTGATGCTGGTGTTGTATGTCTTCCAGTCTTGGGGTGTCATTCTCAGAAGCTTAGGGTTGCTCAGAATATCCGTAATGTTTTTCCCCTCCTTCTGAATAGCATTGAGGAAGTGTTCCACTGCGTCTGGACCCCGTTGACCACTGGAGGCTCTGTTTGACCATCACACCTTACCACGATGTAGCTGTAGCCACAAGCCCCATGCTGTTGTGTCATCTGTGTGTTGCTCTGGTCAGGGTTGAGCTCTGGCCCATCAATCTTGGTGGTAAGGGCCTCAAAATCAGAATAAGTGATGAAGGGAGCTGGTTGCTACTTGTTCTAGTTCTGAAAGGAGATCATGTTTTTCCCCTCCTTTGGCATCTCTACCCTCATAGCAGTTTGCCCTATGCCCTTACATTCTGGTCCATGGGCCCCCAGCAGCTCCTCACTATTGTACCCATGTAGGCACCTCTCAAAGAAGTGTTTGCACCCATTGTACTACTCTGATCATGAAGTAGGTGGTTTAGGTCATTAACCCAGGTATAGTGTGACTTACCATCCTTCTCAATTAGCAGCAGGTTGATTCTGGAGCTGTCTTCATGTTGCTTGCTAAGCCTGTGGACAATCACCCCCTTCTCCCAGCCAAATACATTCAGAGCCAGGTTATTCTGCCTTTCTACCTGCTTGATCTGTGATAGTGGCATGGGAGCACCAACCCCTGTGAAGTTGAGGTCATCCTCTGTGGGGTATTTAGTGCGTCTGTATGCATGTTCCCTTTCGTCCATTGGGGAAATGGCAAACCAGAGGGCCCACCTGAAGCAATGATCATCTTTGTTCTTTGCATTCACAATAGCTTGTTTGTTTCTGAGAGCTGCTGGCAGTGATATATACGAGCCGCCCCACAGAGACTTGTGGTGAGCGATGTCCAGCCACAGAAGTTCCACTCAGTCAACCTCACATCCAGAGCCGTGAATCATCCACTTTTCAAGGGTCTCAAGGATGTATGGGAAAGCCGTGCCAAGTGCACTGTCAATCTCATGGTCCTGTAAGACGGCTTCCTGCTTGTGCTGGAACACTGCAGGCAGACACCCACTCCTTCCCCTCCTTGCCAATCTTTGCCTTCTGGAACAGAACCTTTAAAGCAAGCCAAAATTCAACCCCCTTCAAGGCAAGGATCTCTTCCACCAGTTTCTGGTGAATCTGGTGGCACACACCTTCCAGGAAGGATTTAGGGTCGGCCTCTAGTTGGTGAAACTTTTGAACATCCATCTGCCACCCTCGCATAAAATGTCCAATGGCCCAGGGGTTTTTTCCGAATGTGAGGTCACTTTTTTATTGTTCCGCGAGTTTGAACAGCTGGAGAATGTCTTTTTGGTAGCTTTCTACTATCTGGGTTTTCTGAGGAGGTATTGGATCAAACTTTCCCAGAATGGTCTTCGCTTTCTCGCCTTCCTCCTTTGAGGTGGAGCAGAAGGTCGGCATTTCATTGAAAGCAGTGGCTTAAGCAGGTGCTTCTTCACTGCTTCCGGAATGGGTTCATCCAAAGTGTTCTGCACAACACCTTGGAGAGGCTCTGTTATAAGCTTTTCTGAAAGCGATTGTTCGATGTGTTTGAATGAGAGGCCATCTGCCTTGAACAGGTCAAAAGTTCCTTGTGGTATTTCCTGACTGATCTAATTTTTTGAGGAGGGTTGGGATCGAACTCCTCAAGTATGGCCTTCCACTTTCTCTCCTTCCTCTTTCGAGGTGGGGCAGAAGGTTAGTATTTCTTTGAAAGCAATGGTTTAAGCAGGTGCTTTTTCACTGCTTCCATAATGGGCTCATCCAAAATGTTCTTTACATCGCCTGTGTCTGCATTTCTGCAAGCCCTAGTTCCATGTACTCGTCCATGGTAACCGTGTTTCATGGGAAATATTAAGGAAAATACCAATGTCTAAATGGGAAATCATCTCGGTGGTATTACCTAAGTAATTTACTGCAAGAAGTCCATGTCATGGAAAAGGAAAATTGCTGAGTACTGCAATGGATCACAATAGTTTGCCATCATTTGCAATGGATTGCAATAAGAAGGCATCCGATTATCCTGCTAGAGATTTGTCTTATGAGGATGCTGTGAGCCTACATTCATACAATAGCTTCAAAAGTTTGTTTGATGAAATGCATGAAATTTTGAGTGCCACTGCCGATATGTATGATAGTGAAAATCCAGATATGTCTGATAGTGAAAACAATTAAAACTTGCTGGCCTTCTCGTTAAGAGGCAGGTTAATCAGGGGAATGTCATCACCCTGCTTGCTAAGCAAGATGTATATGTCCGCAATCCGCACAGTATTACCACGGCTCCCTCTCGGCAACCCATGCTGAATCCTCCACGGCGACTGTGCATCCCATCTGGGGTGGGACACTTGTTTTGGATCTTCATCATTTCAGCATCTACCACCTGTAAGGCGCGAAGCAGGTTCCTTTTCTTATTCTTGCATTCCATAATCCCTTGGTGTACTTCATAGACAACCTCTTTATTGAGCCTTTGACACAACGTTGGCTTAGACAAAGTATCTATGTATCACCTCTATAAAAGTTAGGGGATGGGTGTCAGAGCCAGAACACCTTTTGGTACAACAAGGTACATATGGTGCATGTTCAACTGCACCAGATACAACATTTTGCTTTGCTTTTTGCAAAGCTACAAGAGTTGTAAGCTGTCTTACCAGCAATTGACATTTTTTGGCTGCGTACTAGCCCTTTGTTATTGATAAAGTTAGTCCCTGGAGCCCTTAGCAGCTCCTCTCGTAGACGTTGGGGCGTCCACACTCAGGCATGCTCCCTCTCCTGGTTCTCGAGATCAAGGACAATGCTAGGCCTGATACGTGTCTCAATAGTTTTCATCTCCCTGATCCTGTATATTCCTAGGGGCAGGTCTCGCCACTTAGTTGGCTGTAGCACTTCGCTAAAGGCACCTCTCTAGCAGTTGAAGTCTTCGCTCTTTGGCCATTGAAGGTCTTCGCATGCTGCTGTGCTATGCTATTCCATTACTGCTGCAATATGCTCTTCCATGGTAGCCATGAAATATGGGTATACTAAAGAGTATGTCAATATCTAAATGGAAATTTTGGTGGTTCAAGTCAGACCTCTATGACCTCAAGACACCTATATTCATCTCAAAAGGTATGGGTCTGGGAGCATTCCCAGAGCTCTGGAGCCCTCCCAGCACAAGGTAGCTTCAAACTCATATTTCCTACACTACTGTTGTTGTATTAAGGAATGTCTTGAGTTATTTTATGCACCTGGCTCTTCAAGAAAAGAAGAGAGCAAAACTAGTTTCCAAACTTATTCATTTAATCAAAAATATTGATTGGGTAAACATTTTTTTTTTCAGGCAATATTTTGCGTAAAGCTTTTACTGAATATTTTTCTCTCTCCAAGCTGCCAGAGGCCGATGCTGCTTCACAAAATGGTGGCCACATGATTTTTGTTTGAGGTTAGATTGTGGGTGGAGTCGGGAAAGCTGTCCAACCAATGTGGCAAAGGCAATCTGTCGGCACAAACGAACTATAATCGTCCAAATATAGTCCAAAATCGAACTGGCGTTTATACAGTATATACTGTATTAGATGACTTATTGTATATTAAGCCCCCCCTCCAAAAATAAAACTATGTTGGGTTTCTAGTAACATGCTGCTGAATGAATGGGGTAGGTAGGTAGGTAGGGAATTCTTTTTTCTTTGGCGATATTTTTTTTTTTAAAACGTGTTTAAATGGTTGCAGTTCAGTATTTCAGATTCAACATCTTCCCAACCAGTATGTGTATGTTGATAGTTGAAAAGATATAGAATCATGAACTTTAACATGTCCATCGTGAGATCCCAAATTTGGGGTAAAACAGTATAGTATACACAAGTGAGAGGATTAAATGACACAAATTTAGCATCTCTGTAAGGTTTCCTTTAAACAGTGAAGCTGGTCTCAGCAGTGATAAAGACAGCATATTGTTATGACCTGGCCTGGGGGGGAGGGGACGGGGGGTGGGGGGGACAAAATAACAAAGGCATATTTGCCAAAGATATAAAGAAAATAATGGGTAAAGGTAAAAGGGGGGAAATAATTCAGGCCTATTTGAGTTGACATCCCAGCTGCCTCACCCCAGCCACATGCCACAAGGATGACGCCTCACCACTACAATATTGTGTTAAATGACGTCATAACGTTGTGGAGAGGCTGCACATGCACATAATAAACGGGTCCTGCTTTGGCTTTGTTCCACGGTGTGTCTGTGTCCTGCTGCTGCTGCTTCACTCAGGCCTGCTGCTTCACTGAAATACAGACGTGAAGGCGTTTGTTCAGTATATAACAATCTGGTGATGAGGATGGGATCTTTAAAGTGATCGGACGTGGGAACGCATATTCAGGACATGGCAGTGTTCAGGAATATTTGGCCTTTCAACAAAAAAGTCGAGTTGTTCAACGACTACACGGACAGATGTGACGCATTTTTGGTGGCAAACCAGATTGATGAAGAACTGCAGACGAGCTTATTTTTGACTGTTGTGGGAGCAGAAGTGTTCAAATTCATGAAGAACTTGTCACCCAGGCACACCAAAATCGAAAACTTACACTCAGTTGAAGGCGTTAACAGAGCATTACACACCGAAACCGATCGTGATAGTGGAACGCGATAGATTTTGGAGCTCTTCTCAGGGAAAGAATGAGACTGTGGCCGACGACATCATGTGATTGAACAAGCTCACGTCAATGTGCTAATTTGGGGCCTTTCTGAACGAAGTCCTATGCGACAATCTGGTATTGGGACTCAGACAAATTTATTGTCCAAGGTGTACTTGTCGTTTGAGGAAGCCAGAGTGAAATGTCTATCGGATGAGTTGGCCAGTAAAGCGAACAGAGAGCACATGGGTCAGATGTCGTCGGATGCGAACAGTGATGGTGCAGCAGAGGCAACCGAATCCAGCAGGGGAAAGGAAGCTTCGTACAAGATGGGAGGAAAATCAGAGCACACAACAAGCCGGCGGCCAGAGTCTGGTGCCATTGTTGCGGTCGGTCAAATCATCGCTCAGAAAACTGCTCAGGAATGTGAACTGTCAAACCTGCTATGAAAAGGGACATATTTCCAAGGTATGTCCAGGGAACAACCATCAACAGAATCGAAGACAGAATAAATTCGGCTTAAATCTGTAAGTTCCACAAAGTATGTCGATTCAAACAGTGGTAATGAATCTGACGAGACCAGAAAGGATTTTGTTTGTACCAAAATGTTGATGACTCTCACAATAAGGTTCAACCTATCAAGGTAAAGGTGGCTGTAGGACATTGTGATATCACCATGGATCTGGATACTGGAGCATCATGCTCAACCATCTCAGAGACTGTTTATAGAAATAATCTGTATAAGTATCCTTTGATTGAAACAAACATAGCTCTTCGTAGATACATGGGGCAATTAGTTCCTATATTGGGTTGTGTAAAGGTACCAGTCAAATACCTGGGTAAATTAGAGGTGTGGTTAGAACTGGTGGTGGTAAATGGGACATGTCTATTCCTATGGGGGAGAGATTGGTTGAGTAAAATCAAGCTAGATTGGGAAAATATTTTCTCAGTATCAGAAATCTCTAAAACCAAGGTCCCAGAATCAAAAGATTAACCCCAGAGTTCAGTGGGTGGCTTGGTCAGAATAAAGTACTCCTCTCTACTACAGGTGCAGGGATAAAACGGTACACAGCAACACTCAAATTAAAGCCAAATGCTAAACCAGTATCCCAGAAGGCAAGGCAAATTCCATACTCGATGGCAGACAAAATAGGCAAAGAGTATGACAGACTGATAAAAGCAGAAATACTACAACCAGAAGCAGTCGATGATTGGGCTTCACCAGCAGTCCATTTTCCCAAACCGAATAAATCAGTCAGAGGATGTGGTGACTATAAAGCCCTAAATGAGGCAATTGAAGATGATTATTACAAACTACCAAATACTCAGGATTTATTGGCCAACATAACACAGTATGTCACACAGCCAAAAGTATTTTCCAAGCTTCGTTTAATGGAGCTTTCAATCAATTCTTTATTGATGACGATTCCTCTAAACTACTTGTGATAAACACACAGAAAGGTCTTCCAGCTCCAAAAAGGCTCAGTTTTGGTGTAAAAACAGCACCGTCTCAGCTTCAAGCAACCATGGACAAAATGCTGTTCGGAATAGCTCTGCTGGCTGTGAGCCAGCAGAGACATGAATATCCTGCCAAGGTACGTGAATCTCTCTGTGACCTCATCCAGTGTGACCACTCCTTGGCTTTTTTCACAAGATCTTGGCTATTCGTTGTTCACCTTGGCGTCTTGGTTTTCTATAGGTTTTCTTGGCGTAAAGGTTTTCTATAATCATCGCTTTTCTGAAACCTTGTGAATTCTTGGCTTTTTTCATTGGCTCACCTTGGCATTTATGAAAATGAGGAGTGGTCACACTGACCTCAACATCCTCGCCACAAACAGGTACAGACAAGATAGCAGCATCCAAGATGTCATTGAAAGCCTGTATCTTAGTTTTGACCAAAGAAACTCAGAATCCCAGTGGCTCCAACTCCTTATTCAGCACCTCGAGTGCACCCAAAAGGATTTCCAGAGTCTTCGAAATGATGACTGCATCATCTGTGAAATCAAGGTCAGAGATCTTACATTCCCAAACGATGCACCACAACTTGGTCTCTCCGACATCCTCCCAAGAATCCAGTTCATACAAGTGCTGAAAAGTGTGAGGGCCAGTACACAACCCTAACAAACTCCAGCAACAACTGGAAAGAAGTCAGAGCTGGTGTCAACACATCTCACAGCACTCTCAGTACCAGAGTATAGTTCAGACATCAGATTGATAAGTTTTGGTGGCTCCCCACGAAGACCAAGAATCCTCCAGAGAGCATCCCGATTCACTGAATCGAACGCTTTACAGAGATGAACATAGGCTGCAAGCAGCCCCTGCTGAAACTCTCGTTTGCATTCGGTGAAGACCTGAAGAGCAAGGATACGGTCAATCGTTGACCTCTTTGGTGTAAAGCCTGACTGCTTTGGATGCGGTGGCTCAAGCAGATGGTGGCGAACCATATCAAGAATTATCCGTGTGAAGACCTTGCCCGGCACTGAGAGCAGCGTCACCCCTTGGTAGTTGTTGCAGTCTTGTGGATCACCCTTCCCTTTCCAGAGAGGGACAACAAGGCCCCTCTTCCAGTCAGTTGGGATCATGCCTGTGTTCCAGGCAGAGCACAGAACTGCATGCAATGACACGAGTGCAGCATTTCCACCAGCCTTGAGAAATTCAGCATGGATGCCACAGATCCCTGGAGCTTTACCACATTTCAACCGGTTCACGCAGCCTGTGTTTCCACAAGCGAGAGTGGACCACAGTTGAGTGGAGGGTGAGCAACAGGGATTGTAACACCCTGACGTCCAACTCGACAGCTGGAGGATCAGCCTGGTAAAACCGCTCAAAGTAACCAGCCAAGCGGGCCTTCACTTCGGACTCCTCTGTCAAGAGCCTACCACCCTGTCCTCTAACTGCAGTACACCGAGGGATAGGGCTTGGATGAACGCAATGCGCAAATTCCCCTGAAAACAGGACGAGAATCACTTGACCACAGGT
>CM068953.1:201124485-201141780 GCA_035128595.1 Eptatretus atami
TATCTATTTTCATGTGTAATACTTCGTTTCTCTGATTTTCTAGGTCAGGGAATCTATTTATGATGGTTTCAGTGTGATATGATGCGTTTTATACCATTTATTACATGTTAATATATTATTTTAAAACGATCATGACACAGAAAATCAACAATAACAATACACAGTAGTTTACTGTTATTGTAAGAACAATAATGGTACAGCAGAGAGAGATTTTTATTCAATTGTCTCTCTTACCTCCCTCTCTCTTTCGCTACTTCTCTCTTTTTCTCCTCATCCTCCTTCTCTTTCTTCTCCCTCCTCCTCCTTTGCTCTCTCTCTTCTCCCTCTCCTCTTTCTCTCTAAGTCCTCTCCTCCTCTCTCTTTTCCCTCTCATTCTCTCTTCCCCTATCAATTCTCTCTCTTCTCTCTCTCTCTTCTCCCTCTCCTCATTCTCCCTCTATCCTCCTCTATTGTCTCAGTTTAATTCAACTTCAACAACTTTCACTTCCCATCAGAATATCATACATATATTCACTGGATTTCTTGTATTCTGCATCCAAAATATATATTTTTTTTACAAACAGGAATCCCATAACATTTCTTCTGATTTTCTAAGAAGTGGCCTTTTGTTTTCTTAACTTTAAAATTCTTTCATTGTTAACATTTAAGTTAAATCCAAAGTGTTTGGTTTATTACATCAGTAAAAAGCCAATCTTTTTCTTTGAAAAATCCCCATTCTTGTGTTGAAGACCATATTATTAAAACACCAAATTCCTCTTCTTGACAGGTATGCTTGGAATCAAGAAATGATAATTTTTCTTTAAGCCCTTCTTGCTGTCATTTATGTATGCAGAATCATATGAATCGATTTTATTATAATGACAGAAATACCTCCCATCTTCCCATAGTTAAATCAGTTGTATTCCCTTATTACTTATATAATCTGTTCTTTGTGTTTTCAATGATATAAACTGTGGCAAAGCTGTTATTGATTTCAGCCTTGTTAAATTCTTTTATTTGGTGTTTGCTAATCGTGCTTCCACAAAAAATATCATTGGCTCCAAGTGGATAATATTCTCCTTCGGCAGACTGATTTAATTGTTTCAGGTCTTCTAGGTTAATTTTAAAACTGACCAATTATACCCCATGATCTTCATATTATATCCCCATTGTTCATTTGACATACAAACGGACACGCCCTTTCTTTATAAAATTTTATTTATTGGAACTGTGACTTCTATATGATCAGAGATAAAATCAATCACCTCTGTATCTTATGAATACACAGACGTTTATTTAAGGATATATTTCGTGATAAATGCACTTAATCTCACCATCATTCGCTTCAGTCAAACGGATAATTTATTAATACATTAGCATTTTTTATAGAATATTTTCTGTTCTACTATATTTCTTGTCATTCAGCCTGTGCCTTTTGTGTAATAATTTGATAAATTCAATAATCCAGTTCTTGGGGATCAAACCAAAGGTAGAACCGTCTTTTTTCATTGTCATTTATAATAAGATTAAAAATAACATCATAAAAAATTTTCTTTTTGTTGTTGAAGATCACACATATAGACATAATTACCACAACACTTGGAATTAATTGTTGGACTTGAAATGTTGATAAACACGCATTCAGGGGTGCAAGAAATTTGTATGACTTCAACAGGTGGTGGAAGACTATAAAGCTATCAAAACAAGTGGTTGCCAGGCACAACCAATCCCGCCCATCAACTTGCCAAGGACAGAATTGCTCATTGAGCTTGAGAGATCTTTTTGAAGTTTTGCTGGCTTCCTTGTGAGCTCTGTATTAATTCTACTGTCGAGCTGCCATCCAGAGGGCTCTGGTTTGTATCACAGGCTTGTTGACCTCTTAAACCTTCATAGCCAGCGGAAGATAGAGCTGAAGGTGTGGTAGTGCAGCACATACTTGGTCTTTATTATTACGGCACCAGCTTTATATACTTCGACCAACGTTCCGCTAAGTTTCTTGCTGGTATTTCTGACATCCATTTCCTTCTGAACTGTCAATGTGCTCTGCGCTAAGTGTATAGGCATTGTGCTTGCCGTGGCAGGCCTCAGGATAGTTTTAGGTCCACGTTCTAAAGATGTAGCCCAGGGGCTGTGCTGGCGGGTGATCTTGCAATGCTCCCAGCCAATCTGGCACAGTCTCTACTCACTCAAAGCCGGCTGTGGCAGTGGCTGGCTCATGACCCAGCTGCAATTAAGGTTATTGGCATTCTGAGGTATAAGATATGCTATTAGGTTTGTTGAGTGAACCCATCGACATGCGGGTTTGTTTGCCTTTGTGTTTCATTTGAGAGCCATGGAGATGGCCACGCACAGACCCGTCTTCTATGAAGAAGGTTCTGGTCGTAGTCCATGAGAAGTTTGACCTCTACTCTGGTTTTCTGAGGAGCCTGTCCCAGCTCAGGCCAGGACTCGTGTAGTAAGTGGGCAGGGGTCAAGACCATATTGCCACTGGCAGGTCTTTCTGAGGTCTCAAAAGAACAGCCAGAAGGAGCATGTCAGTATTGGAGGTAGAGGTCATAGTAGTCTCCGCATGTCTTTACACCCAAAAGTGGTCAACCTTTTGAGTGTTGTATTAATTCCTCTTTGGCTGTTAAGTTTCTCTTCATGAGCTTGCTGTTGGAAGGCCTCCTGGTGAGGTAGTGGATCTGTGAATCTTCTTCCCAGGGAGCTCTATATGCTCATAGGGGTATACACCCTTCCGCAGGCAGTAGTTTTCTGCTTTTGCTTGTCAGGCCTCATATGTGGCTGTGATGTGAAACTCCTCAGGTTGGTGGCTGATGTGCTTGTCCAGGGAAGCAGGAGGAACTGGGCATGTAATGAACTGGAATTCAAACAAGAGATCTTAGTTTTTTTCACCTTCTGAGTCCCCTCCCTAAGTAACATCATGCTTGAGAGCGAATGAAATGGACTTTCCATGTTGTTTCAGAAAGGCAGGTGATGGTACCTTCCACCTTGGCTGATAGCCGACATCAAAAGATGAGAGTCATAGCCGCTCAGGTTTGTGAAAGACCACAGGGGTGATTATTGTTTCCTGTTTTATCTCAGCATAGGTTGAAATTTATATGGGCTGCCCTCAAAACTTTCCGTGATATGACAGTGATTGAGGATCGTCGCGTTGCCCCTCCCCCCTCCCCTTTGCAAACTATCAGCAGGCTTAACCTATGTGACCGTTGATGCTGGTGTTGTATGTCTTCCAGTCTTGGGTGTCGATTCCAGAAAGCTTAGGGTTGCTCAGAATATCCGTAATGTTTTTCCCTCCTTCTGAATAGCATGAGGAAGTGTTCCACTGCGTCTGACCCCGCGTTGACCACTGGAGCTCTGGTTTGACCATCACACCTACCACAAGATGTAGCTGTAGCCACAAGCCCCATTGTGTTGTGTATCTCGTTTGCTCTGCGGTCAGGTTGAGCTCTGGCCCATCAATCTTGGTGGTAAGGGCTCAAAATCAGAATAAGTGATGAAGGGAGCTGTTCTACTGTTCTAGTTCTGAAAAGGAGATCATGGTTTTTCCCTCCTTTGGCATCTCTACCCTCAATAGCAGTTTGCCCTATTGCCCTATACATCTGGTCCATGGGCCCCAGCAGCTCTCACTATTGTACCCATGTAGGCCCCTCTCAAAGAAGTGTTTGCACCCAATTGCTACTATCTCGATCATGAAGTAGGTGGTTTAGTCATTAACCCAGGATAGTGGTGACCTTACCATCCTTCTCACATTAGGCGCAGGTTGATTCTGGAGCTGTCTCATGTTGCTTGCTAAGCCTGTGGACAATCACCCCTTCTCGCAGTCCAAATACATTCCGAGCCAGTTATTTCCTGCTTTCTACCTGTTGATCTGTGATAGTGGCATGGGACACAACCCTGGTGAAGTTGAGGTACCTCTGGGGGTATTTATGCGTCTGTATGCATGTTCCCTTTGTCCATTGGGGAAATGGCAAACCAGAGGCCCACCTGAAGGCAATGATCATCTTTGTTCTTTGCATTCAACAATACCTTGTTTGTTTTGAGAGCTGCTGCAGTGATATATAGAGCCGCCCCACAGAGACTCTTTGGTGAGCGATGTCCACCACAGAAGTTCAACTCAGTCAACCTCAACAGTCCAGAGCCGGTGAATCATCCACTTTTCAAGGGTCTCAGGATGTATGGGAAAGCCGTGCCAAGTGCCACTGTCAATCTCATGAGTCCTGTAAGACGGCTTCCTGCTTGTGCTGGAACACTGCAGGCAGACACACCACTCCTTTCCCCTCCTTGCCATCTTTGCCTCTGGAACAGAACCTTTAAAGCAAGCCAAAATTATTCAACACCCCTTCAAGGCAAGGATCTCTTCCACACCGTTTCTGGTGAAATCTGGTGGCACATCACCTTCGGAAGGATTTAGGGTCGGCCTCTAGTTGCGTAAACTTTTGAACATCCATTCTGCCACCTCGCAAAAAAATGTCCAATGGCCCCAGCGCGTTTTTTCTGCCGAATGTGAGGTCACTTTTTTATTGTTCCGCGAGTTGAACAGCTCGGAGAATGTCTTTTTGGTAGCTTTCTACTATCTGGGTTTTTCCTTTTTGGAGGAGGTATTGGATCAAAACTTTCCCAGAAGGTTCTTCGCTTTCCTCGCCCTTCCTCTTTGAGGTGGAGCAGAGGTCGGCATTTCATTGAGCAGTGGCTTAAGCAGTGCTTCTTCACTGCTTCCGGAAGGGTTCATCCAAAGTGTTCTGCACAACACCTTGAGAGGTCTCTGTTATAAGCTTTTTTGAAAGCGATTGTTCGATGTGTTTGATGAGAGGGCCATCTGGCCTTGAACAGGTTTCAAAAGTCTCTTGTGGGTATTTCCTGACTGATCTAATTTTTGCAGGAGGTTTGCGGAATCGAAACTCCTCAAGTATGGCCTTTCCACTTTCCTCTCCTTCTCTTTCGAGGGGGCAGAAGGTTATATTTCTTTGAAAGCAATGGTTAAGCAGGGCTTTTTCCACTGCTTCCATAATAGGTGCTCATCAAAATGTTCTTTACATCGCCTGTGTCTGGCATTTCTGCAAGCCCTAGTTCCATGTACCGTCCATGGTAACCCGTGTTTTCAAGGGAAATATTAGGAAAATACCAATGTCTAAACTGGGAAATCATCTCGGTGGTATACTAAGTAATTTAACTGCAAGAAGTCCATGTCATGGAAAAGGAAAATTGCTGAGTACTGCAATGGATCACAATAGTTTTGCCCATCATTGCAATGGGATTTGCAATAAGAAGGCATCCGATTATCCTGCTAGAGATTTGTCTTATGAGGATGCTGTGAGCCTACATTCTATACAATACGCTTTCAAAAGTTGTTGATGAATGCATGAAATTTGAGTGGCCACTTGCCGATATGTATGATATGTGAAATCCAGATATGTCTGATAGTGAACAATTAAAACTTGCTGGCCTTTCTCGTTAAAGGCCAGGTAATCAGGGGAATGTCATCACCCTGCTTGCTAAGCAAGATGTAATGTCCGCAGCATCCGCACAAGTATACAACGGCCTCCCTCTCGGCAACCATGCTGAATCCTCCACGGCGACTGTGCATCCCATCTGGGGTGGGACACTTTTTTGGATCTTCATCCATTTTCAGCTCTACCAGCTGTAAGGCGCGAAGCAGGTTCCTTTTTCTTATTCTTGCATTCCAAAAATCCCTTGCGTGTTACTTCATAGACAACTCTCTTTATTGAGCCTTGACCAACGTTGGCTTAGAACAAAGTTTCTATGTATCACCTCTATAAAATTAGGGGATGGGTGTCAGAGCCAGAACACCTTTTGGTACAACAACGGTACATTATGGTGCATGTTCAACTGCCCAGATACAAACATTTTGCTTTGCTCTTTTGCAAAGCTACAAGAGTTGTTTAAGCTGTTCTTAACCAGCAATTGACATTTTTTGGCTGCGTACTACCCTGTTGTTATTGATAAAGTTAGTCCTGGAGCCCTTAGCAGCTCCTCTCGTAGACGTTGGGGCGCCACCTCAGGCATCTCCCTCTCCTTGTTCTCGAGATCAAGGACAATGCTAGGGCCTGATACGTGTCTCAATAGTTTCCAATCTCCTGATCCTTGTATACTTTCCCTAGGGCAGTCTCGCCACTTAAGTTGGCTGTAGCCACTTCGCCTAAAGGCACCTCTCTAGCAAGTTGAAGTCTTCGCTCTTTGGCCATGAAGGTTTCGCATGCGCTGTGCTATGCTATTCCATTACCTGCTGCAATATGCTCTTCGCATGTTAGCCATGAAATATGGGGTATACTTAAAGAGTATTCAATTCTAAATGGAAATTTTGGTGGTTCACAGTCAGAACCTCTATGACCTCAAGACGACCGTATATTCATCTCAAAAGGATGGGTCTGGAGCATTTCCCAGAGCTCTGGAGCCCTCCCAGCACAAGGTTAAGCTTCAAACTCATATTTCCTACACTACTGTTGTTGTATTTAAGGAATGTCTTGAGTTATTTATGCACCTGGCGCTCTCAAGAAAGAAGAGAGGCAAACTAGTTTCCAAACTTATTCATTTAATAAAAATATTTGATTGGGTAAAACATTTTTTTTTCAAGGCAATATTTTGCGTAAAGGCTTTTACTGAATATTTTCTTCTCTCTCCAAGCTTGCCAGAGGGCCGATTGCTGCTTCACAAAATGGTGGCCACAATGATTATTTGTTTTTGAGGTTAGATTTGTGGGTGGAGTCTGCGAAAGCTGTCCCAACCATATGTGCAAATGGCATCTTCGGCACAAACGAACTATAATCGTCCAAATATAGTCCAAAATGAACTGGCGTTTTATACAGTATATACATGTATAGATGACTTATTGTAATATTAAGCCCCCCTCCAAAATAAAACTATGTTGCGGTTTCTAGTAACATGCTGTGAATTGAATGGGTAGGTTAGGTAGGTGGGAATTCTTTTTTCTTTGGCGATATTTTTTTTTTTAAAACGTGTTTAAAATGGTGCAGTTCAGTATTTCAGATTTCAACATCTTCCAACCATATGTGTATGTTGATAGTTGAAAAGATATAGAATCATGACCTTTAACATGTCCCATCGTGAGATCCCAAATTTGGGTAAAACAGTATAAGTATACACCAAGTGAGAGGGATAATGGGACACAAATTTAGCATCTCTGTAAGGTTTCCTTTAAACAGTGAAGCTGGTCTCAGCAGTGATAAGACAGCAATATGTTATACCTGGCCTGGGGGGGGGACGGGGGGTGGGGGGACAAAAATAACAAAGGCATATTTGGCCAAGATATAAAGAAAATAATGGGTAAAGGTAAAAAGGGGGAAATAATTCAGGCCTAATTTAGTTGACATTCCCAGCTGCCTCACCCCAGCCACATCCACAAGGATGAGCCTCACCCTACAATAATTGTGTTAATGACGTCATAACGTTGTGGAGAGGCTGCACATGGCACATAATAACGGGCCTGCTTTGGCTTTGTTCCACGTGTGTCTGTGTCCTGCTGCTGCTGGCTTACTCAAGCTGCTGCTTCACTGAAAATACGGACGTGAAGGCGTTTGTTCAGTATATTAACAATCTGGTGATGAGAGGGATCTTAAAGTGACTCGGACGTTGGGAAAGCATATTCAGGAACATAGGCAGTGTTTCATGAATATTTGGCCTTTCAACAAAAAAGTCGAAGTTGTTCAACGACTACAAGCGGACAGAGTGACGCATTTTTGGTGGGCAAACCAGATGATCGGAAGAACTGCAGACGGCTTATTTTTGACTGTGTGGAGCAGAAGTGTTCAAATTCTATGAAGAAACTTGGTCACCAGGCACACCAAAATCGAAAACTTACACTCAGTTAAGGCGTTAAACAGCAGCATTACACACG
This sequence comes from Eptatretus atami, assembly GCA_035128595.1. Taxonomy (NCBI): domain Eukaryota; kingdom Metazoa; phylum Chordata; class Myxini; order Myxiniformes; family Myxinidae; genus Eptatretus; species Eptatretus atami. The sequence continues at coordinate 201,132,341 of CM068953.1, forward strand.
AACCGATTGATAGTGAAACGATCGGATAGATTTTTGGAGCTCTTCTCAGGGAAAGAATGACGTGGCCGACGACATCATGTGATGAACAAGCTCACGTCAAATGTGCTAATTTGGCGCGCCTTTCTGAACGCAAGTCCTATAGCGACATCGGTATTGGGACTCAGACATTTATTGTCAAGGTGTTACTTGTCGTTTGAGGAAGCCCAGAGTGAAATGCTATCGGATGAGTTGCGCCAGTAAAGCGAACAGAGGCACATGGGTCAGATTCGTCTGATTGCCGAACAGTGATGGTGCAAGCAGAGGCAACCGAATCCAGCAGGAAAGGAAAAGGAAGCTTCGTACAAGATGGGAGGAAAAATCAGAGCACACAACAAGCCGGCGCCAGAGATCTGTGCCATTGTTGGCGTTGCGTCCAAATCATCGCATCAGAAAACTGCTCAGGAATGGAAACTGTCAAACCTGCTAGAAAAGGGACATATTTCCAAGGTATGTCCAGGGAACAACCATCAAACAGAATCGAAGAACAGAATAAATCGGCTTAAATCTGTAAGTTCCCACAAAAGTATGTCCGATTCAAACAAAGTGTAAATGAATCTGACGAGACAGAAAGGATTTTTGTTTGTACCAAAATGTTGATGACTTCCACAATAAGGTTCAACTAATTCAGGTTAAAGGTGGCTGTAGGACTTGTGATATCACCATGAATCTGATACTGGAGCATTCATGCTCAACCATCTCAGAGACTGTTTAAGCAAATAATCTGTATAAGTTATCCTTTGATTGAACCAAACATAGCTCTTTCGTAGATACATGGGGCAAATATGTTCCTATATTGGGTTGTGTAAAGGTACCAGTTCAAATACCTGCGGATAACTTAGACGAGTGGCTGGTTAGACATGGTGGTGGTAAATGCGGCACATGTCTATCTACCTAGGTGGGCGGATTCGAGATTTGGAAAGTCAAGTTAATATTGCGAAGATAGTTGGGATATGCTCTAGTATCAGAAATTCTCTAAAACCAAGGTCCCAGAATCAAAAGATTAACCCCAGAGTTCAACGTGCGTGGCTTGGTCAGAATAAAGTTACTCCTCTTATACTAACAGCGTGCAGGATAAAACGGTACACAGCACACTCAAATTAAAGCCAATGCTAAACCAGTATCCCAGAGGCAAGGCAAATTTCCATACTCGATGGCAGACACAAATAGGCAAAGAGTATGACAGACTGATAAAGCAGACATACTGACAACCAGAAGCAGTCCGATGATGGCGCTTCACAGCAGTCGCATTTTCCCCAAACCGAAATAATCAGTTCAGGAGATGATGGGACTATAAAGCCCTAAATGAGGCAATTTGAGATGATTATACAAACACCAAACTCAGGATTTATTGGCCAACATAACACAGTATGCACACAGCCTAAAAGTATTTTCCAAGCTCGTTTAACTGGAGCTTTCCAATCAATTTTTATTGATTGACGATTCCTCTAAACTACTTGTGATAAAACACAGGAAAGGTCTTCCAGCTCCAAAAAGGCTCAGTTTTGGTGTTAAAAAACAGCACCGTCTCAAGCTTCAACAACATGACAAAATGCTGTTCGGAATAGCTCTGTGGCGTCACAGCAGAGACCATGAATAATCCTGCCAGGTACGTGAATCTCTCTGTGACCTCATCCAGTGTGACCACTCCTTGGCTTTTTCACAAGATCTGGCTATTCGTTGTCACCTTGGCGTCTTGGTTTTCTATAGGTTTTCTTGGCCGTTAAAGGTTTTCATATATCATCGCTTTTCTGAAACTTTGTGATTCTTGGCTTTTTTTCATTGGCTCACCTTGGCCATTTATTGAAAATAGGGAGTGGTCACACTTGACCTACACATCCTCGCCATCAAACAGGTACAGACCAAGATAGCAGCATCCAATGTCATTGAAAGCCTGTATCTTAGTTTTGACCAAAGAAACTCAGAATCCCAGTGGCTCCAACTCCTTATTCAGCATCGAGTGCACCGAAAAGGATTTCCAGAGTCTTCGAAATGATGACTGCATCATTGTGAAATCAAGTCAGAGATCTTACATTCCCAAACGATGCACCACAACTTGGTCTCTCGACTCCTCCCAAGAATCAGTTTCAAACAAGTGCTGAAAAAGTGTGAGGGCCAGACACAACCCTGACAAAACTCCAGCAACAACTGGAAGAAAGTCCGGCTGGTGTCAACAACATCTCACGCACTCTCAGTACCAGAGTATAGTTCAGACATCAGATTGATAAGTTTTGGTGGCTCCCACGAAGACCAAGAATCCTCCAGAGAGCCATCCGATTCACTGAAGTCGAACGCTTTACAGAAGATGAAACATAGGCTGCCAAGCAGCCACTGCTGAAACTCTCGTTTGCATTCGGTGAAGACCTGAAGAGCAAGGATACGCGTCAATCGTTGACCTCTTTTGGTGTAAAGCCTGACTGCTTTGTGGCATGCTGTGACTCAAGCAGATGTGCGAACCATATCAAGATTTATCCGTGTGAAAGACTTGCCGCGCACTGAGAGCAGCGTCACCCTTTGGTAGATTGTTGCAGTCTTGGTGCATCACCCTTCCTTTCCAGAGAGGGACAACAAGGCCTCTTTCCAGTCAGTTGGGACCATGCCTGTGTTCCAGGCAGAGCACAGAACTGCATTGCAATGACACGATGCAGCATTTTCCACCAGCCTTAGCAAATTCAGCATGGATGCCAAAGATCCCTGGAAGCTTTACACATTTCAACCGGTTCACGCAGCCTGTGTTTCCCAAGCGAGAGTGGACCACAGTTGAAGTGGAGGCGTGACAACAGGGATTGTAACCCACCCTGACGTCCCAACTCGACAGCTGGGATCAGCCTGCTACAACCGCTCCAAAGTAACCAGCCAAGCGGGCGCTTCACTTCGGACTCTCTGTCAAGAGCCTAACCACCCTGTCCTCTAACACTGCAAGACACGAGGGATATAGGGGCTTGGAGAACGCAAATGGCGCAAATTCCCCTGAAAACAGGACGAGAATCACTTGACCACAGGTGATGCTCTACCCCCTACAGATTCCTCGCACATAGGCCTCCTTGTCCACCCTTAGCGCACGTACAGTTTTTATGCCTCAGCTCGCTGACAGCTCAGCTCTGCCATTCTGCCTGTGCTTCTGCGACTTGGTCTAATGGTAATCCAGTTTCCTTTGAAGAAAAATTCTTCTTGTCCCTACGCCGTGAGTTTCAAGACATCACCGGCAACAATCTAAGCAGTGGTCTTGCAAGGCACTCCACAAATCTTCAAGGACTCCCAAAGCACACGAGACCACCCAAATCTCCACTCATCTTGTTCACAAACTCCTCAGCTAACCCTATTCATCATTGAGCTAGCCAAACATCCAGCCTACCCTGGATGGTACATTCTCCTGAGATTTATGTGCCAACTCAGAGAATGCGACAACAAGCGGTGGTCAGTATTTGGAAGAACTGCCACTCCGGTAGGAACCTGCAAGATCTGGATCACCCTGCAGCGACCTCAACAGAATTTGTCAATCTCCTTTGCCAGCAACTCCAGATATTGGATTTACCAAGTCCAGCGATTGAACTTTGTGGGCGTGAAAACCATGAACGGCCACTAAGTCCATGACATCTTGCAAAGTCAAGGAACTTAGTGCTATTCTGTTCATAGTTCCTGACCCATGGGGACCCACACACATCTCATAACCATCCCTATCAGTTCCATTCGATGCATGCAAAATCCCAAAGTCTAGAAGTGTATCTTGTTGGGCACTGATCAAACACAGACTCAAGCGGGCGTAAATGATCCTTCACAGTGAGATCACTCGCCTCAGTCGGTGCATAAAGAGAGACCAGGGAAATGACACCTCAGTAGTGACGAATCCTGCGTCTCATAAATATGCTCGTTGACCAGTGTTACCTCAATTATCATTGAGCAGCATTATTGGACAAGCTAGCAACACCTTGGAAATGGTAACCATCAGAGTGACCAGTCCAATAGTACTGTAACCACGCACCATGATCTCGCTGCAATCCGGTCCCGACATCAAGAGTGTGCAATACGATGTCCAAACTCTTGAGCTCAGATGATAAGAGAGACAGGTGATCATCCTCTCTTAGGAATAGGACATTCGAGGCACCTACCCAAAGACACCGCCTCAGGTTAACCCAAGGAGACCCACCGTCTGGTGGACGACACCTCAGCACCATCCGACACACTCTCCCACAATCAGACCGGGAAGGTTACCCCATGGTTTCCCTCCTATCATCAAAGATTGAGGGTCGCCTGAGGCTTTGCCCCAATCCCATTCATCCGGTGAACTGCCCTGCCAAGGGAAGCTGCACATGATGTACTCCCACGGAGTGGGTTTTCAGATTTCTTTGCGTTTTTGTGTTTTGCGGAATGAAGGGTTTTCACGGTGGCTCGAGGCAAATCACGCTCCACCAACCTCTGCATAAATTAACCCAATTGCTGGAGACGTCTGCAGGCACAGTTGGGCACTAGATATGGATGGCTGTTCGCTCACAACGAACTCCTCCGCCCTTCGACCGTTTTGTTTTTAATCCTGTGGGTGACATATCATACACCCTCCTCACAAGAAGCTTGGTTGGGGAGATGGTTTTGTCACCGCAACCCGACCATGAACAGTTTAGTGCAGGTTACATGGTACCTGTAGCAAGTCACAGATCTAACCTGACCTGACCTGACGTGACCAACAGTGGGCATTGTTGTTATTTGGGTGCGCCTATAACATTGATTACCGTACATTTCGACAAAACGCAAATGCGACATGTTAGGAGATTTCCAGTTGACGATCCAAGTGCATCAGACCCGGAAGAAAACTTTTCTTTTAAAACAATGATAGACTCACTGCTCGTTGAATGCAAAACAAATTGCAGAGTGTACGGGGAAAGATCCAGTTCTAGCAAAAAGTGTACGAATATACCTTATTGGTCTGGCTGAGTTTTTGCACAGATAAAATGTTACAACGTATTTCAGGCATCGAGACGAGCTGTCGGTGATGGATGGGATGTTTATTGTGGGGACAACGGATCGTAGTTCGACGCCGTTACAAACGAGTATACTCGGTGAACTCACAAAAAGTCACCCAAGAGCATGTCGAATGAAAGCCTTGGTGAGGACGTTCTTTGGTGCCCAGCTAGATTGGACATAGAAGAAAGGGTCCTTATTTGCAAGTAATGGTTGACCACACAGTTGGTCTCAGAAAATGGACCACAATTTATTGTGGACGAATTTGTTACATTTTGAAATCCAATGGTATTGAACATACCAGTATGCCCCATGCTCTCCTCTCAAATGTTATTGGCCAAAAATAACGTACAGACATTCAAGAGAATGTTTAAAAAATCAGATAATTCATTGTCCATTACAACAGAGGAAGCAAAAGTACTCCTGAATTAATATGGACACACCATACACACATACAACTGGATAACACCCGCAGAACTTCTCTAAAACACACCCAAAAGCTCGACTTTCGTTCGTGAAACCGTTCCACAACGAAAAGCCGAAAAGAAGCAGATCGCTCAAAATTTCAACATGATGGATTCCACCCGAGCGTTCGTCAATATAACATGTGTCAGCCAAAATACATGTATCAGCCGGTATGTGTTGGAAATTTAAGGGGAGGAAAGAGAAGTGGATACCTGGTATAATCATATTCATTAAATTTCCTAATACGTACCTCGTCAGGATATCAGAAAATAACCGCCGATATGTACACACAGATCATTTGATCACAGATGACTCTCGAAAGCAAACACCAAAGCCGCTAGAGAGAGATTACTTACCTGAGGTGGAACAAAGACCAGACATCCCCTTGATTAGTCTTCCAGTTAGTTTGGAACCTCCAGAGGAGTTGGTAAATCAATACCAGAACCAGGAGATATTCAAAAAAAATATGTTGTTCATGAGAAACTAGCATTTCACCTCACCAGAAGCAGGAAAGAGGTAACCATAGCACCAACACCTGTCAGAAGGTCCAAGAGAGTGTCTAAACCTCCATCCAGGTTAGATCTGCAGTTCTTCAACTCGAATTGCACAACAGTGGGTTAGGGAGTTTGTTGAGTAAGGAAAATGCTGATGGTTTTCGAACATTTTGTTTTTATCCATTTCAATGTTAGGAAACATTGCTGAGGTTATCTTCAGTTGATTGCTTGTAAAGGAACAAAGTTACATAAGGAAATGTTCCTTTTGTATGCAAATTGTAACAACTGTTGTGAAAACAATAACTGAAGAGATGAATGGATTTGAGTTTTATTCAAGGGTTTACGGTTCATGTGGAATACAAAATGCTCCATCAGAATGTAATTTTGTATATGGAGGGAGGATTGCAGTGTTGTTTTGAATGACATCATGACGTGGTGACGAGGCGTGCATGCGCATAATAAACAGGTGCTGATATGGCTTCGTTCCACGGTGTCCTTCACTCGGGTCTCCTCCTTTACCGAAATACAGACGTGAAGGCGTTTGTTCATTATATAACAACCAGCACCCCCCTTCTCTCTCTTCTCTCTCTGGATGTGTTCTCAAACTTCACCAACGAACGAATCAGAGCAATTCCTGCAACACTTTGAAGCCGCACGTTCCATCAGATCGGCTCAGACAATACTCAGGAGGAGCAACCGCTTCAGCTCCCCTTCCCTCTTTACTTCATGATCCACATGCACCTCGAGGCTCTCCTCCGCACCTGTCGCTTCAACACAGACGGTGCCTCCAATAGCCGACCTCAGAGGGATCACTCAAATCCCACAAAAGCTCTTACAGGCCAAAGTTTTTCACCACAAGCAGGACCGCGCATTCATCTGCATAATTCAGCAACACAGCAATTGCTATACCCCCACTCTCTTCTTCTCCCTCCTCTCTCTCCTCGCTCTTCTCTTTCCCTCACCTCTCCGCTTCCCCCGAGCCCCCCTCCTCCTCTCCTTTCATTCCACACCCTCCTCCCCTGTATTCTTGTCAACGAAGCAACAGGTGGTATTTGCTGGTATAAAATAAAATGTCTATACTGTTTGTCGGGTATAAACAGCCCCTCTCCCAAAAAAGTACAGCACCGTCTATTAAAGGCACTCACAAAACTGAAGGGGCTGTCACACCTTGACGTTTTAGCCAGCATATGCCGACGTATGAAAAATTTGGCGAATACGCTGGCACACGTCGAATACATTATGGGTAAGTTTTGTAATACGTTAAGAGCACGCTGAAGCACGCTGAAGCACGCTGGCATACATCATAGTACGCCGAGTCGTCGACAAATTTTAAGCATGCCTCAAAATTTTTCGACGCATGCCACCGTATGACTCACACGTTCCGCATATGCTGGCCATAATTTGTAGGCACGTTATGTGATCATTGACACACGTCGACACACGTTACTTGTAAGTTACTTATAAGTCGAAATACGTCGAGGTAATGTTTAGCGTACCCAAAACTTATTTCTAAAGGCCCTGTCACACCTTGACGTTTTAACAGCGTATGCCGACGTTGAAAAATTTGGCGAATACGCTGGCACACGTCGAATACGTTATGGGTAAGTTCTGTATACGTTAAGAGCAGCTGAAGCACGCTGAAGCACGCTGGCATACGTCGTAGTATCGCGAGCTCGTCGACAAATTTTAAGCATGCTCAAAATTTTCTGACGTGCTCGGCGTATGACTCACACGTTCCGCATACGCTGGCCATAAGTTGTAGGCACGTTATGCGATCATTGACACACGTCGACACACGTTACTGTTAAGTTACTCATAAGTTGAAAACCGTCGAGGTAATGTTTAGCGTACCGAAACTTATTTCTAACCTATGAGTAATGTGCTTTGAACCTATGTGTAACGTATCTCCAACGCATATTGACGTATGTAGACGTATTTGACGTCTTCCGGACGACCAAAGAACTTACTAAACGTGTTTTCTAACTTACAGCTACCGTATAATGGCAATTGGCAGCGTTTAGGGGAATTGGTATATAAAATGGGCTTCACAGGAGGAACCATCAGTTTTCCAGACTCCATGTTTTTTTTGTTTATTTGTTTTTTTCTTCGGCATGACAGTGATGTTGACACTTCGATGTCTAGTGCGGTTATGATTTGAATCGTCGAGTGGCAGCCTTTTAATAGGCTACGCCACGTGATCGTCGGCGATACTCTGCCGCGCTATGCATAAGTTGACTATCCTTGGGCATAAGTTGTGAACGCCGACAACACGCTAAGCATTCGTTGTATAAGTTATCTATAAGTTATCGAACGTTCTGTGTACGTTACTAATACGTTATGCATACTCCAACTCGTTAATATCGCCCAAAACTGAAAAGAAACATCGATAGTTCAGCGTACGCCAGCGTTTTAGATCAATTTTGATACGTTGCCATATGCTGGCTAAATCGTCAAGGTGTGATAGGGGCTTGAGTTCATGACAAGATGTTGCAATTTTTCTTACTTTGCTACAAAACTGGCTGAACATAATTTTCAACAAATTTAGTTTTGTATTTTAAAATATTCATTTACACTTCGTTTTCGATTTTAGACCAATGTTCACAACATGCATCTTCTTCATCATAACATACCTTTTAGTGTTGTTTTTTGGGGGGGCCGCGCATTTTTCGCCAGACGCAAGTATGTCAAATGCAGACCTCATGGGTCTGACATTTGTGTGTCTTGATCACATCGGCACCTTGAGTTAAAAAAAGGAACAACAAATGTCTGCACGGCAGCCATGACTTCTGTCAAAGTCGGGAATGTCTATCCAGCATCCATTTTCTAACTTTAACAAGACACCATCGATGTGTCCCAGGTGGGTTTGTGAAATGTTTGTAAAATGTCGATAAAACTTTCTAACCCTTTAACTGAAATAAAGAGCCACTGATTTTCTCTTTGAGACCACAGCGTCAACAATGGCACAGAGTAATGCCTTGCACAGCAGACATAAAATGGCTGCCTGGAAGTCAACCCTCGCAAAAAAAAATAAAAAATTGGGGGCAGCTATATTATTGGGGTATACCCAGGGGCAAACCCCCCATTTTTTGCGAAAACAGACACGGTCTGCTATAAAAGTTTGTTGTATATGGTTGGATTCCTTAGACCCCCGGCAAAAACTTCTGGTGAACAACCTTTCCAACAGGCTACGGTAACTTTGGCAATTCAAGATGACGTCAAAGATGCCGCCATATTTTTAAATCACCATAACGTCGTCAATTGTTATCTATTTTCATGTGTAATACTTCGTTTCTCTGATTTTCTAGGTCAGGGAATCTATTTATGATGGTTTCAGTGTGATATGATGCGTTTATACCATTTATTACATGTTAATATTATTTTAAAACGATCATGACACAGAAAATCAACAATAACAATACACAGTAGTTTACTGTTATTGTAAGAACAATAATGGTACAGAATGGTACTAGTTACAAAGAACACAGATTA